>WURT03038495.1:0-14892 GCA_009936505.3 Holothuria glaberrima
CACACACACACACACACACACGACATCACCATCGCATAGATTCCTTGCCTGCCTTCGGCAAGGAATCAATAATATAATACACGTTGCACTTAGACTGGGCAAAAGGTTGTCAAAGATCGTGTGACATAAAAATTACATATTTGGATATCTGATGTAAAAACCACTGAATATCCAGAAAATAGCTGCAGTTTCCATTAAAATCTATCAAATATTGACCAATTTACAGGGTGTATAATTTCTATTTCACACGTGTAGCATGAATAAACATGAGCTAAATATGCAAATATGTGACACTGAAATACTATATATGGGTCATGTTGGCCTTTGTTTTTTCAACCTTAATTTCAAGGGTACTGGTACTGTCATCCCCTGAGGGGTTTATTACTGTATGAAAGTTGAAATCCTGTCCTTCAGAAATATTTATATCACTCACCAAACTGTAGTCTATCTGATCAGTAATTAAGAGATAATTTATAAATGGTTAACAAAAGAAATCTTAACACTGTGCAACACTCCACATCATTATTTTTGCATAGATAATGAATTCCTTCAGAAACGATCAAACTTTGAAGACATATATTTTGAGAACGGTAAAAAATATTGTTCAAAATAATTCCAACAGATCTTTGATTGGAGGACTTAACTCTTTAACTGACAAGTAAAACAGCTCTTTTTGGTGGCATGTCACCAAACTTTAATGAGATTATTAAATGCAGCACACATAATAGCTGAGTCTGTACTCTGTGATACCTAAGCTAAAAGTTCCAAATAAGAGCACTCAGTCTTGGCAATGTTACACTTCTTACCCTATATTAAGGTTCAACTTTTTAAGCCTGCCTTTTGAGTTTACCATAATACCAGTGATGTTTTCAATGTAATCTTTCATTTGCATCTAACTCTAATTTTCCTTAATCATACATTTTTGAGGTAAAGTGAAAAATGCTTCACTCACAGATGTATTCTTGTAGGGGGCTGGCTGTGGTGGTGGCGCACGTTGTGCAGAAACCGGACGTCCTGCTGCGCCATGTTGAATAATGATGGTCTGAGGATGAAAATGATTTAAGTGGTGAAGTCACTTTCAATGTGATCTATTATACACAATGCCACCATTAAACCAATTCAAAACAGCTTATATACAGTCTTCTGAAATGTCCCTCAAATCATCCAGAAGCCCCTCAAATCATGCTACAGTCCTACATGTAAAGTTGGTGAAGGTCTAACTACGGTATTTCCTTACACCAATGGTGTCACCAGAATTTTTAAAAGTGGGGACAAAAGAAACTGTTGGAGGAACAAAAAGATTTCTGCCCGTAGCGCCAAATCGAGCATGAAGGGCAAGGGCTTTAACAGGTGGGGTCCAGGGGTCCGCCTTAGGGCCCCTGGTGGGGTCCAGGGGCAAAGCCCCAGTGAGTGTCTCAAAACTCTGAGGTTTTAGTATATCTCTGGGTGAAAAATAAAGTCTCAGGATGGATACATTTTGGTTCATGATGATTCATCAGCAAATGCAAAGATTACTAATTAATATTTTTAATGTATTAGGCTATTCCTCCTATCAGGCCACGATACAGTACTTCAGGAGCTGAGTGGAGGGATCTGGGGGGAAAGGTTCTGACTGGGGAGAAATTCTCCTACCCTTGCTGGCCCTGCCACTGCCTCACACATAGCAGTTTCATCAACCAATGGCTCTTGCAGTACAGTAGGTTTATAGAAGCTAACACTCTTCTAAACACCATATTGCTTCACTAATATTTTACAGCTTTATCAAATTTATTACTTTTGATTGACAGCAATCTACAAGAACCAGTTTATCTTCACTTTCTGTACACTAAGAACTACCCCCTCATTCTCCCTCCCTTCATTCTAAAACAAGATTACCATTTCCCCTCCATTCTAAAACAAGTTTAACCCATGAAATATCAGATGCACACACTACAGTATTACTGTTAGCCCAACATGTTAATGCAAAACATCAAAATGCATCATGAGGGAAATGTACAATAACTGGACTCTATAATCCCAGATAAAATTATTGGGACACTTCCGGACCTGTCACATATTTTCAGCATGTCTTCCCCTCCCACCCCTTGTTCAATGATGAGAAACCAAGGGCTTGCCTTTTTTCTTCAGCAAATAACTTTCATTCACCCTCAAAACCAACAGTGAGGTGGTGAGCAGGGATTTGTCCCAGATAATATTGTCCAGGATTTTATAGTACTGTAGCTCCAGTCACCAGGGTACCTACTGTAACTGTGTAAAATGCTTCAAATAAGAGATCAATGACCTGTACTGACATGGCCTAAAAAGCAAATCATACACCAATGTCAGTTCAGTAACTTCACTGAAGGGGATGGGGAGGGGAGGAGTAGGGGCAGATGAGGGAAACGATTAACAGTGTCTATGTACATGCAATAGCTTATACGCTGGCTTTCTGTGAATGTTTTCATATGCCTGTACAGGGAACAAGAGCTTCTTTTACTAGTACTGTAGCTCATGTACTGTAACCTGTGGTTAACCAGAAAGACAATTATGAAACATTTAGGCCTATACTGCATTTGATAAACCCTAAATTTGTACAGTATTTTAGCAAGAGCCAAATGGGCACTGTGGTTCCTTGCTGAATGTAATGAGACTGAGCCAACTACTGAATGAACCAGTATTTCTGTCGATGCACAAAATCTGCTTTGTAGACAATGCACATCTTGCATTAACAAACACATTCAAACATAAATAAATTGCTCTGAAGAAACACATAGGCACTTCAAGGGATATCCACACAGACAGCAGCCTATACAGTTACAATTTGTTTTATTCAATTAAGCAATCACAATTTATGCACGCTCAATGGTATCTGATCCAAATGATCAGTAACTTAGTTCTCTTTATAAAACTAACAACCCATGGTAGCATTTAATTAATCAGTTCCAATTTCCAATTCCTGCCAGCTCACATGTCCTTCTTTGAGGACAAATGTCATCTTTCTAGTGAACTTTCACAGCAGTCCTCTACTTTGTGGGCAGAGAATCTTCTGCAATATTAAAAAGCGGTTTTGGTTTTCATAATGGCAGAATAATGGATTAAAATCGTAATACTATAATTTCAACTAAAATTGAGATACGTGGCATCTCTAAAAGATGTCCCACTTCTTTCAGTCATTGTGTGAATGTGATCTTAATGTGCTGGAATGATACAGTTTTGTGTTTATATTTGACTTTAGAAATTCTTGGGAATTTGCTTTTTAGCATCTGGAATTTTACCTCTGACATCCGACAAAACTCGTATGGGTTTTCTGCTGGATTTAATGACACTCCATGTGAACATAAATCTATCCAAGCTTTCTACACTGAGATATAGTGTTGAAAAGGTTTGTAGAGTTGGACCTCCAGTGACCCCAGATGACCTTTTGTCTCCACCAAAAATATAATATTTTCCCCACCATAAGGCATCTACACACTAAGTATGTGATCTATCCAAACTTCCTACCTTGAGATATTGTGCTAACAACAAGGTTATCAGTTTTTGACCCTTGGTGACCCTAGATGACCTTTGACCTCCACCAAAAACTGTATGGCACAGCTTCTCACTATGGTGGATCTATTTACCAAGCATGAAATCTATCCAAAATTCTTTCCTTGAGATATTGTGTTGAAAAGGTTTTCAGTATTTGGCTCTCAGTGACCCCAAATGACCTTTGACCTCCACCAAAAATGATAGGATTCATCTTCTAACCATAACCCATCCACATACCACGTATGAAATCTATCCAAGCTTCTTAACTTGAGATACTGTGTTAACAAGTTTTCAGTGTATGACCCCCGGTGACCCCAATGACCTTTGACCTCCAACAAAAGCAACAGCTTTTATATTCTTAACACAACGCATCCACATACTAAGTATGAAATCTATCCAAGCTTCCTACCTTGAGATATCGCGTTAACAAGTTTTTCAGTTTTTTACCCCTGGTGACCCCAGATGACCTTTGACCTTCCCCCAAAACAATAGGGCACACCTTACTATGACGCATCCATATACCAAGTTTAAGTTCAGTCCATCTTTCCCTTGTTGAGTTACAGCATAAGCAAGCATCACAGACACACACACACACAAGCCAACCTGACTACATAGGTTCCTTTGCTAGAGCAAGGGGCTAGAAACTTACAGAATAGGGGTTGGAGAAAAAAGGGGACAGGGAGGTGAAAAAGATGGATTAGGTGGGGAACTCCTGTGAAAAATCATATAGCTAGGGCACTCTCTTGTCTTGTTTCCTTTAAAATAGAAAATGAAACATCAGAACTCCACATACGTGTCCTCCAGGCTGTGCTGGTGCTGGTGTGGCATATGGCTGAGCTGGATACCCAGGTTGTGGCTGAGCTGGGTAGGGTTGTTGAGCTGCGTACCCTGGTGCATATGGTGGTGGTGGTTGATTTGGATAGCCTCCAGGTGGAGGTGGTTGGTAGCCCTGTGGTGGTGGTGGCTGTTGGTAACCCTGAGGATGCTGTGGGTATCCTTGTGGGGGTGGTTGCCCCTTGCCTAGGTCAGGGTACATATTTCCAGACATTTCTCAATGATATGCAGTAGGAAAACTTGATGATTCACCTGAACAAAAGTAAAGAAAATAACAGTGAAAAATCTCAATACCATAACATTGACAGAATTAAAAAGTTGAAATGAAGTGCCTAAAATGGGAGAAATTAATACTTAATTGTCATAAACAAAACTTTGCCAATTCTGTACAGTTGTCATTACTGATTTTTTTTTTTTAACTGTGCTGTAAACTGTACCTCTCTTTCTCCTCTTACTCCAGTGAACAGTACAGTATTTAAAGTACATTTAAATGTAAGCAAAATTACTATGATATCACTGTATGATGGTAGAGTAGTGTCAGTTACAGAGTGACACCAAGGGTAAGTTCATCTTATGCCCCTTCCCCTAACATTGTCCCTTGCATCTGTCGCAAGTATCCGAAAATTTGTTAATGTAACCATTAATTTTAGTTCAATCATTCTCTTCACCTAGAATCCAGGGTACAGCACAATGTAGCTTTGGTTATGAAATTCACATTTTTAAAGCTTCATACAGCAATCATTTACAAGCCTGTTTTGTTTGGAAACTATAGTGTGGGAAGGCAAGAAAGAGGTTGTGGTACCCGATGTTGTACCACTTAACTTTACAGAGTCGTAATTCTGCAGTACAGGCTTGTTCACACGTATAATAGATGAGTTAAGTGTGGGAGTGAAATTAATAATACAATTCAAAGAGAGCAAATGAAAGATATCAAATTGGATGATACATGTTTTGTGTTTAAAATGCAATTTAAAGTTCTGGCAAAGATGTTATTTTCCTTTCAATTTTCATATCTCATACTGTGTAATATACAGTATTAAAATTTACTTCATTGTACCTATCATTAAATTTGTACCAGGCTTTTTACATTGGAATAAAATTGAAGAAATTTGACTACAGACCTGTGTATATAGCTATGTCTTTTTATTTTGTCAGGTGACCTTAGCGTAGACAATACCCATGACAACATCCAGGGATATTCCATAAACAATTGAATACTGTTACTTCTGTACATGTAATATCAAGGGATTGTAATGCCAGAAAATCTTTAGAAAAGCATACAAATGAGACCTCTAAATGTTTCATCACACCTTTCCATGATTTCACGTGAAATATTTGTTCACGAAACATCTGTCACCACAGCTAGCCTACAGTACTTCCACCTACTGATCATACAGTATGACATTTTACAGTTTTTTAACACACAAAAAAGGTAAACCTGGATCAATATTAATTTCAGGAACCAACCATATTCCTTGTCTTTGAAATTCCCTCATACTTCCATGGATGGAAGAAATGGATATTTTACTTTTCAGGGGGTATACTCTGCCCCAAGCATATCTACTCTGTGGATCTCAGCAAGTATCTATAGTAGTACAGTATACACTGTCTTGTATGCAGGAAGAATTAATCATGGGGTTTAGAGAGTAGAAACTGAAGGTTATTTTTAATATAAGGCAGTGTTATGGCTTTTCAAGTAATCACTTTCAACTCTCGTTGTAATTTACTGTATATTGCTGTACCCATGTATGCATGCAGTAACCTGTTCAATAGTTCCTATTTCCAGCACAACTGAAAGTTGCAAACAATATTTTTGAACACCGATAACTCATATAATGGCTTCCTTTATACAGTAATATATTTATAAAATACAACCTAGTTCAGTTACTTACCAATTAACAGAACCCTCTTAGATCAGAAGACAAGTCTTGATTTCTAATGGGTTGTAAGCCTACAAGTTTTATCTTCCACTGAAATTTATACTGTCACTGTATGGTCCTCTTGTAATACAAGTTACTGAATACAACCTTTCAAAAGTTTGCGTAGGTGTGCTATAACCACAAGTTAATAACTGACCTAATTCGACTGCTTTTGATTGGTGCAGGACCAGCTAAGTAGATTACAGTACTGAATTCATACAGTAAATTGCTCACTCAACTGTCATGTGAGACTACCAGAACTTTACCCACTGTACAAAGTGTACATACAGAAGCTATTGTAAACCCACTGGTCTTACTTAACACGGTGTACAATAGTTTATCAGCTCCAGAATATTTGTTCTCTTTCCACTAGAAAGAACAAAAAATCAATATGGACCCATGAAGTCATCAAACTTTCCTTCAGCCCACACTTAATGAATAAACAGAAATTGCAACCATTGTACAGAACACAATGGTAAGATTTGATCGTAAGATACCAGTTTTGTGTAGCTCCCACATGGTAAAGGTACTGGATGATTACTCAGAGGCAAGTAAAGTGTATCATAGAAGCATTCAGCAGGTGGAAAAAGTGGGAAATTTGGTGGCTCCTTCTAAGAAAATATTGGTATCTAGAGGGGAAAATTTGGCAAATGGAGAGAACTTTTGTTGACTTTGTTCATAACAATGCATAAGGAAGTGTGAATAATTTAACCTCCTAGGAATTAAACATTTTTTTCAGTCCTGGTATGTAATTATTGAATGATAGAGCAATCAGTATTCTTAACATGTGGTTTATAAGAGAATGACATGTAAGCCTTGAACTTGCTAGTGAAATAGTAAATTACAAAATTTGGAGGTGAAGCTTTCCAGTCGAAAGCAGATTTGTTCAACTGGTGCCCAGCTTTTTGGATAGGTTCTTTTCAACCAGTCTAGAATAATCCATTCATGATTAAAAAATCCATTTAGATTTCTTATGGTTGAGGGACTGGTACAGTTTCAAGTTTGGAGTGCCTTCAGAGGATGTAAGTCCTTTGGAGAGTAAAACTCATTCAGTTTGGTTGTTAGGGCTTTAGAAGCTTCACTAGACTGTTCAAAGGTTTGCTAGACCAAAGATCCTAATTCTAAACTTAATCCCAAACCTAATCCCAAACACTAATTCTACTTGAGGATGAATCAATCCTTATTCTAAATCTGACGTAGCTAACCCAAATGCAAACCCTGCCTCAAACCGCAAAGCAACTTTTCCATCAAGCGCATCTTTGGTCTAGAGACTCTGTGACTTGGGCACCCCCCCCCCCTTTATAAAAAGGAGACTTGGGGCTACTGGATATTTCCTTCCAGTATATACAGTAATTACTTGCCCACAATGTTGCTTTCAAAAAGTTGTATAATCTCTAGAGCATACACAAAGGAAAGAGAGATAAGTACAGTACTTAAAATTAACAAAACTGACCACTTGAGACTCAACTATTTCAGTTTACTTATTGTGTCAACTTTTACACACTTTCTCTTTGTTGGACATGGAACCGCACTTACTATTCAGTGTGCAGCTTTCATAATTTGCAAGCATGTTGAACTTACTTTACAAGCCAAAATGTGGGGTTATACAGTGTAGTAAGGCTATTTTTCACACATCCTGTGAATAGTGAACATAATGACAGGAATCTGTACAAAATGCTATTGAACTTGCTTTTAAGTTCTCAATGAACAAAAACATTTAAAATTAATTGTCAATTTCTGAACACATCAATAGATTTTGGGTTTTGCCTGGTCTACAGAGGTCCTTAACCACATGAGATCCAATGACCATCTACTGTAGAACAATGTCACCCAAGTCCACTGTCCCATAGGGAGTAGCAACACTGAAATTAGCCCCACAATGATGCACAGCAGGGGCTATGGTACTGTGCAGTGGAAGTCAGGTCATTTCTTCTTTTGTCCAGAACATATTGTACAATACCCATCATAGCCAGCTTCTCCACCCTCCTCATAACAACTTTTATTTTGCATGAAGTGTACAGTAGTTCTAGCTGTCAAATATTTTGGGTAGTAGGCCACATTTTCTTAATACAAGTAGTCTAGCTTCTAGTCTAAAAAAAATGGTACACAATGGCAACAAAAGAGAAATTATACACACCATAGCTTGTCTTAATTGAAATGTATACTTGGAGGTAATTTTTGTGCAAAGAAGTCTCAAGTCAAATTGGATGGTATGGCATGTACCTTCAATTAACAGCTAGCTGATTGAACAATATTTATCAGTAGTCATTAAATTTCAATACTGCCAAAATTTGAAACAATATCCTTTCATCATTATGTTCATTCTGTAACTTTTTAAAAAACTTTCTAGTTAGCTCTAAACACCAAACTTTTTGACACTACTGTAGGACAGTTTATCTTTTTGGTTGTGACTGTGGTACAGTAGTGCGGTGAGTGTCATCTGGCGAATATTGGAGCTACATAAAGTTGTCATTTTTAATATTTATACTTTATAATCACCTCTTTCAGGTAAATAAGAGGGAACTTTCAATTTAAGTTTATTGAACAATTGTGCATAAAGTTGAAACAAAATACTTTGACAAAACAAACAATGGTACAGTATCACAAGAAGCTGATAAAAACTTTATCGATGTATTGGTATTAAAAAAAGAAAGGCACAGTATTCAAATGCCTTGGGCAACATATCAAGAGGAATTTTACTACGCATTTGGATAATGCTGGGACTCAGTTTTTTTAAATTGAAAAATGAACATATTTAAAACTTAATCTGTAGTATGGCAACTAATGGAAGTTTCAATTGGCACTAGAGCACTGTACTTCAACTGCAGGATAAGAAAATGTTAAGAGTGTCTTAAAAGTAGCTAATAGCCAAAGAAATTAACTGCCTTCTAGGAATGTATCACACAGCGCCTGCTATGAAGTTTGAAAAATTCCACATTCCAAATCTAACCTTTGTTTCAAAATGTACTGTAACTTTCATTATATATTGTAATTGGATGAAGTGAGTTGTTGTCTACTGTATTTAAGTTGATATGTTCTTGTTATTTACAAAGTTCATGCTTGGAAAGCACTTACTAACTTACACATTTGTATTAAACAGATGTTATTCTCATGACTACACTACATTTCATACTTGGAGTACCATCAACAGCAATTAACTTCTTGACTCCTTGGTTTTATCAACCTTGTGAGAACTGGATGTCAATAAGCTTTTAATAATGCCATTCATCCTGTACCCACATTTTTAAAACAATTATTTGGTTCGTGTTGACCAGTATCATTGTTGGGAAATGTTACTGTAAAATAGTGAACATTCATCATTTTGTTGCCCACGGAAAGTTTTTCAACTGTTGTACTATACCTGTCTGGGTTATACTGCAAAGAAGGTAGCCGTTCTATATTTTTCTCCAGAATAGTCCCAAATCACGGTACCCTGTACCATCCTATAGGCCTACCCTGGCTCAGCCATCATATGCTGAACAATGTGCAGCGTTGTATAGTACTCTTAAAGGGCTAGCTCTCCCCCAAATCTACAGTATATAAAATCCTTGGAATGGTCCATAAGCAGAAACTGCTTTGAAGCAACCTTATTTTTAGTTACAGTATATAATTCCCTTGCGATACTGACAGACAAGCTCTCAGTTTTAAAAATACTGTTGGGTGTATAAAACTGTATGATATGTCATAAGATTTTGGTGATTGAGCTTCTAAAAGTCTAGTAAGAGGTAGGTCATTCAAGGGGCTGTAAAGATGGGGGAGGGAGGGAGGAGGGGAGAGGGGTACGAAGGATTTAGCCCCAGCTTTTTTCCTGCTGTGGGCATTTTGGAATGCCTTAAACTGCTTTTATTTTATTTTAACATATTGGGATGCTTCGAAGATTAGCCCCCTCCCCACTTCAAAATTGGCTCCATGGTCCCTGCAGTCCCTGGTATTTTCCCAACATAGATAGGGCTCCACTATTTGAATCAACCATCAGCTTCTGGTAAAGCCATTTGTAGCTTGGATATACTGTACCAGTTTAAGCCAGTTTTAGGTTATTGTGTGAAATTCTGATACTTTTGAAAATTTTCAGAAAATTTTTCCTGAACTGTTTCCAGAGATCCTACATTGCTACTTTTCATTTCTTTTAGAGTTAGTTACTGCAGATGAGGTTTAAGGGCCCAGTTTCCAACCATTTGGTTCAAGTCAAGCCGGCCACTGCCTTTTTTCTAGTTGTGGCTCACTGGCTTGTTTTCCCTTACTCCATTGCTTATGCCAAGCACCACGCACAACGGCAGAAGGTTCCATTTTTAAAGTCGTTGGTATGACTCGACCTGGGAATCGAACCCGGGCCTCCCGCGTGAGAGGCGGATGCTCTACCACTAGACCAAACACACAGTTCATTTCTTTTAGAATATATACTTTCTCTGTTACTTGTTGTCACTATACTTTTGTGATGATGGTGAAGAGAGTTTCCAGCTTCGAAAACACAAAATTTAGAAAAATTCCACCTTTGACCTCTACTTTGTCAGTACACCAGTAAGATTCCACCAAAATTTCACTGTAAGTTTGAAGGCATTTTCCAGTGGCATTTCACTAGGGTCTCATGTGAAAGAGAAAAATTTTCCAATTCGTGCCCTCCAAACCCTGTAGCAATACTCTTTTCCTAACTCAAGATACTGTATCTCATATAAAAGAACGTTTATTTTTCACTAAAAATACTGTACCTCTAGTTCTCATCAAGGTTACAGATTGTTATGTTAAGTGGGCACATTGCCTCAGATTCCTTTTGTTTTTCTTTTTAATTGAATGTCCTGTTTGTCCTTGAAATTTGATATGGTGGAATGTTTGAATATGTTCCCATGTAGATTTAGCACAAATCTACACCATACTGTACGTAGGGCATAACAAACAAAGATGCTAAATATTCCCTACAGTACAGCAGCATTTATATCATAAAGAAATTCAATTCCAAGTCAACTTTATGTGCCTCGATGACATCACAGATTTCCCATAATGCACTTCATCTGGAGACAAACTGCATTTCTTTGAAAATTTGTATCTTCCAAACGCTGCAAGCTATTGAGATGTGGTTTTCACCTCTTAAAAGAGAAAGATTTTCTGCATTTTTTTTAACTTACTGAATTTTGTCTCTGGAAAATCCCTTTAAAGGCTTTGAGTTCTTTCACGTGAAGTTTATTATTCAATGGGATCTTGTTGGGCTGGGTAAAAAGAGGTATTGAAATCTGAATGAGGGCACGCTGTTCATCAAGGGTTCAGGTCAGCATAACATGATGCACCAATGAGATCCACATAATTTTTCTCTACTTTTGCTCTGTACCCACCAGGTGATTTCAAAATATGTTTTCCTTTCATTGGGATGTGCTCGATGCACACATTTGCAAATTTATGGAAAATTAAGTAACAGTTTCAATGATTTATTTTACATTTAATTTCATGATTTTCTTTCATTAACCTGTTAACACCCAAAGTGTAATAAACCTTCTATACATCCTTTGTAATTTTGGTGTACTGTGATAAGATACAGTATATATGTACTGTATAGTATATATAATGCTCCAAACACCTGTGGTAGGGCCTAGGCCTACAGTACACTTAGACACTTTTCAAAGAGTGTGGTATGAAAGACAGAGGAAAGGATGAACACTTCACGGGATGATACCCCATTGAATGGAAGTTTAATACAGTATGAAGAATTTATCACATAAAACTTCTTCTAAGCAGTGTGCAGCTGCTGCTGCCAGGGCAAAAAGGGTGCTTGGTTGGATCAAGAGGAATTTCAGTAATTTTATTAAAGATAGGGATTCACTGGCTATCCGGTCCGGCCGGATAATGAAAAAATATCCGGTTCCTGTTCTGGCCGGATCTTTAAAGAAATCCAGCCGGATTTTTCTGAAATTCTACCTTGAAATGCTTCCATCATCAAAAGACAGAGGTTACTTCACAGATGAATTTAAAACCTTTCCAAAAGATTTCTGGCAATGTAACACAGCAGGAAATTGTCTGGTCTTGTGTAGGCAAAATGAACTGGATGCCAATCCAGCCAGCTTCATTAGGTAATCTATGGTGTTCTTCTGGTAGTAATTGAATATGCTTAGAGAGGGGGGTGTTCTAGTATAACATGGCACCTGCTATAAAAGGATGCCGAGAGAGTACGCAGATGACTAGATATATTTAAATGTTTAATCCCTTGCTTAATGGGATCCCTTAAAGGTGAAACGAAGTCCATTTCTAGTGTGCTCTCAATCAAGTAGCATCCGGATAAAAACATCTAATCCAGAGGGCCACATGTCAACAGCCATCTGGGTGATTTGTGTGGAAACCATCGAGATCAAGATCAAGGAAGAATTAGGGACTACATTCCAGGCAGGAAGAGGAAAGCTCATACTAGAGTGCAGTATTCATATAACATGAAGATAAAATACCCTTAGTCGCAAAAATATGTATTCAGTCTCTTAGTTAACTGAAATAAATTCTGATGATTGGAGAGGTAAAATGATGGTGAAGTAAACAGAAAATAGCAGTCACTAGGAGATGTAAATTGTGTATTTCACTTCACACAATTTACATGTAAGACATGTTGCAAAACTGATTACACTTGTTACCATTCAATGACGATAATGATGCTTTTAAAACCCAGTAAGCCTTGTACCAGTCGTTTCTTATTTCTTTAATATAGGCCTATTATGTGTATCGTGAGATCATGATGATAAAATAAGAATATATTATGTGTATCATGAGATCACGGCAATGAAATATGAAACGACCGATACAAAGCTAACTGGGTCAATCATTGTTTCTGAGCAGAAAACATCTGAGGGGAAAAAGGAGTTTGGAAATTGCCTAATTTTCGATCCAGGCATCGTAATCTTGTGCTTTTTTTCTGATCTGTCCTGATAGTTTTGGGCCAAGGAAGAACATATCAGAAGGATTTTCGATAGCCTAGGCTAGGCCTATATGATTCCGATTTGAAGTAAATAGCCTATTTGAATTCTTCGGTTTTTGTCCTAGGCTATAGCCATAACATTAACTGCCCCTATGGTTCGAATTTCGTTTGTGCCGTATACTTAGAGCAGGCCTACCTAGGCCTAGCATACATGTATTTAGGCCTTATGCTCCAAACACCTGTGACTGAGACAATTCAGGAGTAGGCCTAGGCCTACTGACATGTAGCTTACTAGGACTAGTCTAGGCCTTGGCTAGGGCCTAGGCCTATGTCTTGACTCTTAATCTTACAGTAGGGGCCTACCTTAAAAAAATTATTATGATTCCTTAGTTTAAATCTTACCAAATGGCTATTGAATCTTTTGCTCTACTTGAAGTCACTTGCTCCCACGGCCGTTCGTTACTCGTATAAATAAACGCACGATGATATCACTGTTCTGACCGCCGGTAATCTTTTCGCTTGTCACATCCGCCTCTACAGTTACACACTTTGACACTGACGACAACTTGCCTAGCCCAGGCTAGCTTGCTAGCTACAACTTGTACTAGGCAGCACTGCATGCTTGTAAACAACATATTACCAGCCTATCCTATAAAATCGATGACGTAGTTGGGCTATTTATAGGTACTAACCGCCTGAGGTACGACTCCTGCTTGTTCATAGTAATGGAACAAGATGTGCGGGGCTGTTCATGGACAGACAGCTACGTAACCGTTACTGTGTACGAAAATCGTTTCCACTTTCTAACAAAGTTTTTTTTTTCTTTTCATTTTCCTGCATTTAAAAAAAAAAAAAATGAAGAACCAACTTGAATAATATTATAAAAGCAAAAAAGTTAAACAAGTTTTGATAGGGAAAAAGTAGAAATCTTGGTAGTCTAGAAACAAGTACTAGGGTATCCTTTTCCTTGCTTTAGGCTGGCACTACCTGTTTACCTAATTAAGGCCCTTAAAACGTTAGACTATCTTTAACTATTCGCAACAGAGGTGGTGAAAGTATGGCAAAAGTTCACAAGATTTAGGTTATGAATTCTCTTTATGTTTTCATATGCTGACTGATACTATGTCTCTTAATCAAACAAAATGGAAGAAAAAAAAGAAAGTATTTACTCTACATGCAGGAAAACTCTTGTTACCCGTGTGGAAGTCGGGAGCGTTAAAGAAAATAAAATGGCTACGACCATTGACGTGGAAGACGAGACAATACTTACTTCAGTTTTTCGGGATAGTTTTCCAGGTTTTAACCAATGTCTTCTCTACGATCTAGAAAAAGGGAAAATGATAACGCCCCAGGGGCTGCTTCCCTGGAATTTAGCTCGTGTAGACGTAAATCGCCGCAAAGTGCAAATCCAGGCTAGCCTTAAGCTAGTCCTCAGTAAAGAACTGTGTGTCGTTCGCCAAGACGCAAGAGCTCACTATACGTGTATAGGGGCAATCGGCGACCGGCTACACGCGTTCCTTTACTGAGGTACTAGCCTTAGGCCTGAGCCTGTAACGCATGAACGTAGGGACTACCCTACCTAGGCCTAGGCTAGGCTAGTTACATGTCATTGCTAACGTTATGGGCCTTGGCTAGTATAGGCTAGGCCTACTCACCAACGTTAGGCCTAACTTAACATAACATAACAAATTTAAGGGCAAAGGAGGGCAAAAGCCCCATAAGATGCCCTGCAATCCAAACCCCAAA
>WURT03038506.1:0-14892 GCA_009936505.3 Holothuria glaberrima
TCATTTAGTCCTTACACAAAACAAACGCCAATCCAATTATTCATCAGAGGCGATGCTGTCAACTTTTGGGACCATATTTGGGTACATTTACACTTGTCTTACTCTGATCCTCATTGCTTCATGTGAAGTGCCCTCCAAATGAATTCCGAAATAGAAGCACACGCTCCGGATCTGATCGCCCGATTTTGATCCTAGTAAGAGGGGAGGATCAGACCCCGCGCAGGCGATCAAAACTTGTAGTGTAAATGCTCTAGGATCAACGGTGACCAGAGATCAGCGGTGACCTTACATTGTAACATAACAAGAGGAGTACTTTCAAAGGTGTACATGCCACCGGTTGGTCTATGCATATGCCTACACCTTTGCTTTCTCACTTTTTTGTTTACATTTTGATGCGCAAGCGCGTGTGCTCCTATTTCGTAATTCATTTGAAGGCCACTTCCTCTGAAGCACGGAGGAGGATCAGAGTACGACACAAGTGTAAATGCACCAGGATCAAGCCATATATGTGATTCTATATACTGATAACATCGGGCGGTCAGACCCGGATCAAGTGTAAAAAGCACCCTTACACTAGATCCGGATCTGATCGCCTGCGCGGGGTCAGATCCACTGCTCGAGATCAAATTTGTAGTGTAAATGCAGATCAGATCCGGATCTGATCGCCCGATTTTGATCCTGGTAAGAGGGGAGGATCAGACCCCGCACAGGCGATCAAAACTTGTAGTGTAAATGCTCTAGGATCAACGGTGACCCGAGATCAACGGTGAAGCGTGTGCTTCTATTTCGAAATTCATTTGGAGGTCACTTTCGCTGAAGCACGGAGTGGGATCAGAGTACGACAAGTGTAAATGCACCAGGATCAAGCCTTACATGTAATTTGATGTACTGATAACATCTAGCGATCAGATCCGGATCTAGTGTAAAAGACCCTAAGTCTTCCTGTGGATCACCCTTCTTTTCTGTTTAATAAGGGTTAAATAATCTGAATACATAATATTTTTGAAGAACATAAGATGAAGCTACAACTCTCTGTTTATTCCTTATTTATTAGAGTCAAGATGGCTAAAACCAAAGTTAATATGACCTGAATAACAATTTCTCGTAATTTGAGACCACGTCACCACATTGCTGAGTCCTAAAATATTTCATTTGTGAACATTTTCATTCACTTTTGATTTTCAAATGCATAAAACTCTGTACGTATTACATTTGTGTGTTTCAGAAGTTGTGCGAGCTTCCAACGAGCAATTTCGGCTGATATCCGACCTCTTCGACCCAAGAAAATACAACGATATCGTGAGGCCAGTTATGAATGAAAGTGATAGTGTGTTAGTCTCCGTTGAAGTTACTTTGGATCAAATTAGTGACGTGGTGAGTCACAAGTTTTTTGTCAACAACACTATGTATTTTGCAGGAGGTTTGATACATGTTGCTACGTTTAGTATGTTTTCCTTTTTCGTGATATGCACTACGGGTTGTTTTATGCCACAAATGCAATGTACTAGTAGAATGAGATATTGGATAATTAATACAGATTCAGGTTTATTTCTCATATGTTCGGTTGTGGAATACAGACAATTCATATCATATTTACAGAACTGGACACTAGAAAAACACTGAATGTTTATCAAAGCTAGTGACCTTGGAAAACAAAAACAAAACTGAAAGTATATTGAAAACTATGTTTCCAGAAAAAGTCAGTATTTACAGCAGGGACATATAGGGTAGAGGAAGGTAGGGAGGAGACAGAACAAATAAATACTTAAGAATTATAGCAACTACAAGGGTAGCAGTATGCAAAAAACTTCATACAAGTGTTTTTTAAGTAAAGATCTACCACTCTATCACCGATGAGCAGTGGAACAGTTATGTTGAGCAAACAGGTGTAATATTTTTATACTGTGAAAATTTCTCTTCGATACCTTTTGGAAATAGGTGTCACAGTTGAGCAATATGAGCCTTCCTGCTGTTCCACTATGTTCTTGTTTTTCTATAGCACATCGATAGTAACAGTTCTGATAGCTGTTCTCTCTCAAAAAAGATTGGTCCACCAAATTCTTTTAAATCTATGTCATCCACTTGGTAGCAATTACAACATGAAGATGATTCAAGGTGCAGATACTTACACTGAAAGCATTTTTGGGGTAAAACTGTACCTTTAATCGGCTGATGTAGGATAGAGTACTTACATAGGGAGTCAGTTGTCAATTTTGACTGGCCTATGATAGCATAGGCGTATAAGGCGGGCGTCTGGGGCCAGTAGTACCCTCGAGCACACATATATCCATTTCAGGACAAAATTGTCATGTCTCAGAGGACTATTAATGATAGGCTATGATTGTTTGACATTAGGTAAAATTTCAGGGTTAGTACTCTCTGCTCCCTTTTGATATTCCTTCTCACAGGTCTATATGTAATAGCAGTATAACCGTTGCTTTCGCAATGTCAGAAATTGCTTTGTTTCCTACTAACAGTTGGGTATGAGGCATTGCAAGCTAACATCTTCAAGTTAGCGGTAAATTCAGGAATAAGGTCAGAGACAAAGGGCAGAATATAAAATTAAAATAATGAACTTTTTGGTATCACAAGACACCTATATAACTTGGTTTAATACCAAGGTCCATTACGTAAGCTAGCAAGAGACGCGCACGTGCGGACCAAGGGAATCACCATGACCAATAGCGGCAAATGGAAATTTTGTTTTGGAGTGGGGGGGGGGGAAACCACATCGGTATTCAAGGAGTCTCAGACACCTCCCCCCACTCTGGCAATGTCAATGGTTCGCTCCGTATCGTACAGTGGGAGTATGGTGACTATTTCTTATTTTAATCAGATAACATGTTATCATTTTTTTGAGAATAACGACGATGCTTTGCAAGCTTTAAGGGGCACTTGCCACTGGGGGAGCTACCATATGGTCAGAGGGAGGGGCGGTCGTCCACCCCCCGACGGACTCAAATCGACCGTCGGCGCCCTTTCTAGTTTTTTAGCGTATTGAGGAAGATGGTATTTAACTATTTCGAAGCGCCCCTACAGGACATTTTCGCCCCTCTGAAAAAATCCCTTGCTTTACCTACTTCGAAGCGCCCCTACAGGCCATTCTCGCCCCTCTGACGGAATTTCCTTCCTCCACCACTGGCACTTGCCACCCCCCCCTGCCGTGGCAAGCTCTTGTACCGTTCTGTCTCTATGCCGAACGTTAGATCTGTCGAACTTGGTTCTGAAAATCGACACGGCGTTTACACGAATGTGCAGTCCATTTTTTTTTGCTGCACGTTCCGTCCTCTTGGTCTACCGTCCTGAAAACCGAAAACTCCGTACTAAACTATCAGCTAGGAGGCACTGACGAATATACCAGATAATTAACGATGAAGGCCCTAGATACCTGACTCTCAAAACGCAATCAAGTCATTGACTCCTTAAGTCCCTAAGATGTTGACATGGGGACCGATATGACAGTTGAAATACGGCAAAGTAATTCCACGAAACAGCTAGTTTAACGATACGTATAACAAAAATTCAAACGACTTTAACAGTCATTGGGTACTCAAATGTGGCATAGTTGTTATACATCGGACTTGCGCCAGGTTTTGTTCTGATCCAGCGACATATTCTATGATCTAGACGGGTCACCCTCACACTGAGACAGAAACGGATAAGCAGGGTCTCAAGTGATTTGTTATGAGAGTTTAAGTAGTAGCGTTCTAATTCGATGTAAACATCTAAATTTCTTCATATCTTTTTGCCCTTTTCAAGATACACTCCTTTAAATTTTGACCGTTTCTGAGGTTTGTCACTAACTATGCAAAATATGAGATGTAGGGCTTAGCACATTGTCTGTACCTCTTTTGCTGTTCCTTTATAAATTATGTGTTAATTTCTTACCAACTAGTTTTAAATTTGGTGTTCCATATTGACATTTTCAAAGAATTCAACAGCTGCTTCAAAAATAAACCCCTTTGGGCATGCTAACATTACAACTCTCCTCAGAATGAAGGTTGAACAAACAAAGGATAACCTACCATATACCTCATGAGTCCCTCACTCTACGTCACAAACTTGCATATTTGTTTATTAATGACGTTAGGGCAAAACAGTAATTGCCTGGTAGAATGGTCAATGTTTGATGGCTTTTGATGGGAATTGAGACTACTTTTAATGTTTTTATATCAAATGGTCAGGTATGGCATTTACATTTACTTGTCTGCTGAGCTTTAATTAGCTATCGATGATTTTCAATTGCTCTTTTGTGGCTTGAACTGATTGGGTTAGAGCCTCAATATTGTAAAACCCTCGTCTTTCCTATCTTTCTTGTGATACAGAATGCATGTTATGATACGATGTATGTTCCTCTGGGAAAGCACTTCTGCTCTTATCTTACTGTTTAATGACCCTTCAGCACTACAGCAAAGATTTTACAATGCTGCTAACCACCTCCTCTCGTTGAGGGTCTGCTGTCTTGATTTTACTATAGTTTTCAGGCAATTTGAAATAATTTGGGGGAATTTCCATCGAGGCAGTGTTTAGTAATGACTGTAGTCTTGTTATCGCTTTAGGGTAAACGCCGATTGTTTGATTGCAGGTTCGATCTCAACCAACAGCACGTATTTCAATGTAGGAATGCATTTTTATCTCACATGTACACTTATGACTGACCAGGGCTAACGTTTGCAATAAACTACCATGCTTGCAATAAACCTCCTACAGCGATCAGTCGCCAAGACGGTTTAATTACTTTTGCTCCCTACAGAGGGCAAATTCCCTCATTATTAAACAACAAAGTTTCGGTCGGCTCCACGTACTGTAGAGTTTCTCTGCATTTCTTTCATAGTTTTATTCTATGAAGCTTAACAGTTCAAGCCCCCACCACCCCCTCTTAACCACGTAACGTACGTAAGTAGCCTACTCAGTTGTCAACTGCGTTCAGGTCTTTTTATCCTCAATTTGCCGGTTTCTCTCTTGCATTCGTGTTACGGTAAACGTTTTGGGAGACTTGTAAATAACATGATTGTTTTGCAATATATACTGTTTATGTCATATAATGGAATTGTTTAAAAGCTTCCTTCACGTCATCCTCGCTCTTCTACATCCCCTCGTCATTGCAATCCTTCCAAGACCCAAGACCTGGCCTGCCGTAGCTATGGGTTGCTGGTACCCTGCATCTATGAAATCCTGTGGCGCCACCTCCACAAAAGTACGTGACATTGTCTCCAGCTTTGTCTGTCCTACAATGGCATCATACAAAGTCCATCTACTACTACCTCTGTGATCTTTTGACGGAAGATTTCCAACGGTCAAGATAAAATACTGATTCAAACGCCTCATGCTGCAAACATCAGAGAAGAAGCAACAAACTCTCATTTCAGTTTTATTGCTGATACAAAGACGACTTATTATTAGATCTGTTTTATTCTTGCGCCTTGACAGTCAAGTTTCTTAGAGATATGTTATGAATCAATGAAAGAGAGTGCGTAAATCTTTGTAAATATTTTTAGATATAATGTTAGACGGAGACTGCACTATCAATCAAACAGTCTACTAACCAAACGGATGATTCTCCGTATTAAACTATAATTCTTTTTATCTATACTTGATGGAATATAGTCACCACTTGATATGAATACAGAGTCACAAGGCAATAGTTACATGACATCATAAACATGAAACAAGTTCAACTTTGTCTTGACCATTGTTCTAATGGACTAAAGCCTTGATGAGTGGTAGCTCATGTGTAGACAGAGCAGAAAATATTTCGTGGTATTGCAAAATTATTTAAGGGAAAATTACCTCCCATCGTTTAGAGAGTTTGTGATGTTTCAATTATGGTTTTTAATAATGTACAGAGGGAGGAAGGCACAGTTTTAATTCCTTAAATCATTTACGCAGTATGTCAACATCGCTAACACTCTGCCATATGGACCTCATGCTTATTTTGTTGACCAGGTCAAGTAACGTATAAATCTGTGTTGTTAATGAGAGATGCAAAGAAGCAGGAATGAAATTTCGATCAAAGGAATTGAGTGTGGAAAACAAGACATGTTTTTAATCAATTATATTAGACTTTGCCAAAATGCAAAGGAGGATGTAAGGTTTCCTCTTGGCCTGCCCTCAACTTCCTTACTCAAATAGAGGTACTAGGAATTAATTCTTTAACACGTCGTCTGTTATTTCAATTTCGTGACTCTACATGTAAAACGTCTGATTAAAAACCGCTTCAGGTTCATCGCCAACTTTATTTGTTTTCCCCTTATTTCAATATGTTTAGTATGCACATCTTTATGGGGGAATTACTTTTTCCCACTAAAAGTTCCTAAGAGATTCGTGATGAAAGTTTCACCAGAGGATAGAGAACGCATACACTCACTTATCTGTATGAGAATTCGAACTTCGACCTTTCTGTTCAGCTAAGTAAAGTTCCCAACTTGTTCCTTATTACCAACAGACTAAATAGTCTCGATAGATAGCTCAGGACAAGGATTTTGTTGCCTGAGTACAAATATACTACTTACACGATGGATAGCACATGACAAGACTTGCCGGACTGCAAACGGACAAACTCGATAAATAGCAATTAGTCATCTTGTACTGCACACTTCGTAATACCATGATGGATAGCGCGTGCATGACAAACCAATAGACCAACTCGATAGATACCAATGGTAAAAGATTATCAGTCACCAATCAACACCTAGCTACTACACACATCAGATAGCTACTTAATGCTTTTGGCCGCATGGATTAACTTTTCAGTGCAGAACTAAAAGAAGTTCCAGAAGTGGTCCTCCGTGATGTTTAAAAGCTAACTTATACTTTGAAGACCTTGTTTATTGAAATTAACTATTTGAATCTGGCAACAACACTTCACTGATGAAACTTTTGGACCTTTGAGTCATTACTCAAGCAGGAGTGTCAAAGAATTGAATTGTTTATCTTACCTATTAGTTCAGTAACTGGATGAGAAAGAAACAGTCCAAATATACAGGTTGTTTGATAATTGAGGGGAGATGACGTAACTCCCACCTCAGCATGCATTTCAATTCATATCAAATTTTTTCACAAAGTATTTCAAAAATTCGTAAAATATAGAAAACAAAATAGCATGAAATCAAAAGATGGGCACTAGGAAAACAAAAAAAAAATTAACTAATCTAGTGTCCCAACTGGTTATAATAACGATATCGAAAACAGTAATGATGATGATGATGATGATGACGATGACGATGACGATGACGATGACGATGATGATGGCGATGGCGATGACGATGACAATGACAATGACAATGACCATGGGTAATACAAGCCAAAATGAAAGTGACATGATTCAAACTCTTTTAAGAAAATCTTGGAAGAGAATGTAATGAAGCTGGCAACTAAGGAAGAGTGAGTGAGTGAGTTGGTGAGTCAGCCAGTCAGTCAGTCAGTGAGTCAGTCAGTCAGTCAGTCAGTCAGTCAGTCAGTGAGTCAGTGAGTCAGTGAGTCAGTCAGTGAGTCAGTCAGTGAGTCAGTCAGTGAGTCAGTGAGTCAGTACCCCCCTTTTAGAGACAATGGAGGACAAAACCCGTTGTTTAAATTTGATAACGAATACATTTTTTCTTAAATGAAAATAGAATAGTCTTGGATGTATCAATGACATTCTCTTACGGTCGTCTCAAGGTAAAGCACAAGTCTGACTGCATTTCTGTAATATGACAAGTAGAAATAAGTACACACAGTGCCAATCCGACAGATGCCAAAACACGATCGCCTATGGCATCAAATCCAAAATTTACCACAAACGATCGTATACTTTACTGTAACACATTCCGATTTGGAGTCATTCGACCGCCTTCGGTAAAGGTTGAAGAACGGTTTGTCTGAAGTACGTTTTGAACGAAATGTGCGAAGGAAAAATGTACGTTTTGAACGAAATGTGCGAAGGAAAAATCTGAGTAACTTCTATATAAGACAATTGGGGAATGTTGATATGAATCATACTTCAAAGCTTGAGTAACATAATTAGGACCTGACAACAACATTGGTATTGTTAAGCTCTATAAAGCTGATACACTACATAGAGATATTTTTGGTTAATTGTATAGTTCAACCATGCCAAGAAATATTTCTTCTCCGAGGATGGGTTACCGAATCTAATGTGAGTTTTCTCCTAAAGTTCGTAATTAGATATCATTACTTCTGTCACTTGATTGAGAAGTCCGAATTTCGAGCTCTGAGTACAGTCATAAAACTGTTTCGTTTACTTCAAAACTGTAATAATGTTTATTTTATAGGGATTAGTAACAAAAACACCCAAACTAATGAATGTAGAATTTTTCGGGGGTTGCACCAAATGGGGTGAAGACAGCCATCCCCCCTCTTGCCAGACCCCTTCCTAAGTCGGCGAAATTTTCCAATTTCGTCGGAAAGCTTTACCGGGGTATGACAATATGATAAAGTAAATGGCCCCCAAGTACGATCAGTTACAGCGACAGTCTACTTACCCATATGTCTAAAAGAGGACAGATTCTTCAAAAGAAAGCCAAAGTTTTCTAATGTTCTCAAATGAAAATTGAAAATTTCACATTTTATTGATAAGCTCCTCCCCCTTTCCATCTTCCATGTCTTCAAACTCAATTTTGGCTTCTCCGTCCTTCCAGAAACCCGTCATCTTTGTAACGCTTCTGTCTGCAGTCCCCGTAGGGGAGCCTGCGCCTTCCTTCGTCAGACAAAGCCTTGCAACAGACCTAGAGTTTCAACGGCTTAGAGACTATTAATGTGGCTACTTAAAAACCACTTTGCACAAACAAAAGTTGAAAGAGGCATGAAAAAATCGAATCGATTCAAGCTCTTTGCACAACCTTGATATCGTCAAATCGAGTCCATCCAAACCGGTCAAATGAAGGACTGTGACCGAATCGAGTTTTACCATTGTAGGCCTTCTTATTCGAAGAGTTTGACTCTATTAGAGTTTTCAAAGGCGAGACACCAATCAAATAATGGATTACAGTTATTGCAATATTGGTATAAATTTCATATGTGCACACCTAAAGAGGAAGCAGGAGTGAAAACAAGTTTTGCTTTAGAGGGGTACACCTACTTCTCGAAAGTAGAAAGGACACTACATTCAAAGTAGTGTACCCATGTATATAATAATGACACTGTGAGGCAGCAATTGCAAAATTTGGACATTAAGAATGGAACGTTGATGACTCGAGACAACGACATAAATTTGTATACAGTTATAAAGGCTCTTATGAGCAGCAAGTTGCAACAGATCGTAACGAAGATTCTGCATACCAACCACTATGTTAAGACTAATATGGTTCGAAGCATGCAAGGAACTTGTAAATAAGAGTTTTTAAAGACTTGAGTTTTGATATCAAAATATAAACAAAGAGAAATACACTGGAAAAAGTTTTTAGATTGAAGAGTTTGTTTAGATTTTAAATGTAACGACGTTTGCTTTGTTCGGTGTACTTATACAGGGGGAAGAACGATACTCAATAAAGGAGAGCAGTACGGTTTCTATTGATAATATGTTATTAGGAGATTTGCACAATTTTGTATTTAAAATAACATCATCGATATAACACAAATGAAAAGCTGGCTGCCAGAGTATATGGCAGCAGTGCAATAATTCGAAAAACCTAGTTAAGTGTCTCAAATCGTTTTTAGTTGAGTCTTAAGTCCATTCGAGTGTTAAATAAGGGGTGGCGCCAGGATAAACCCGACGACGGCGCAAAGCTTGCCTGTAAGGGCCAGCAACCCGAAAGCCCGACGAAGTTGAGGATAGTGAATTTACGGTTTCGGGTTTTAGTGATCAAAATTTCAAAATATGGGGTTTTAATTTATGAATCTACCATTCTTAAGGGCTAAAATAAGCAGACCATCGGAACAACTGGTACGGTAGCCGTTGGGAATTGCATACATGTTGCACACAATAAGAGTCTCCGACGAGAAAAGAAAATTTTCGGCCCTTCTTACCCACCTGGTGTTATTCCTTGTTTATGGTGTGGAGTACTAAGTAGAGTAGAATTATTTCATAATATTTCAAATAGAGTCGGAGTTACTTAATGGAAAAATTTCACCCTGGATGAGCTGAGAAGGAGCATAGAAGAACCATTGTTTTTCTGCAATTTAAAACACGGTCACATTTACAGGAGAACTATACTTTTTTCATTTCTTTTATTTATTTGCTTCTTCACCATATATATATATATATGCTGTAAGGTGGCAGTTGCATATTTTTGTTTATATATATGTAAATATATAAAGTTAAAAATTCACAGTCTTTCAATTATGATATCAGTAATCAATTCAGTGGATGAAAGTGTACTACAAAACCCGGTTGACCATGCATGAAAGGTAGGACAGGCTCCCATAAAATGGAGTAAGGAAATCGCAAGACAAAATCCCTGAGTCGAAATGGTAGTCCTTTGAATTTCGTATGTAATGAATACTTTGTAGCTTTTTAAAATTTATATTTATCTGAAGGACAAGTGTTCTCTACTTTTTTAAAGAAAGGACGAAGTGTCGTGCTGCTTTTCGTGACTGTGTCCATGTAGCTTTGTAATGCCTTTCTATAGTAGCTGAGCCGTGGATTTTGAGATCTCTACTAACTTTACAGAAGGCTTCAGTTTTCTTAATATTAGTAATATCGCGTCTAAGCCTACCGACAGTGATTATATTCTCCCCCATGCCATGGAGCCTTGTATCCTCAAAATCAGTCACTAATAATCATCCGAGGGAAGTCAAAAAGCATGAAAAGCTGCGATAACCGTTTCAACACTTTTATGAACAGAGGCGAGTGGCGACATCGCAAATTTGTGAAATCGATAAGTGACGGACTATTCAATCGATGTGTACATAGAATATCTACTATAGAAGGCGAAATATTCATGTATGGAGTTATGGAATAAATGTTTGCAAAATTTGCATAATTTTTTCATAAAGATAGTGATTATTTTACTTCAGAGTCGCAAACGCTGGAATTTTGTAACAAATTTAGTCAAGTCATGCCAAATGCATTTAATATAAAAACGTCTTTAATGGGAGATTCAGGATATAAGCACCGAAATGGATAGGATATATAGTACAATTTGAATATATTGCAACTCTGAAACCGTGAATAAATTATATCTGGTTTTTGGGTCTTCTTGGAAAAGCCGTAATCAAATAGTTACCCATCGCAAGGTTATTAACAATCTGCGAAGGTATCGATTTCATCAGATTTGCCCTGTTTGATGTTTAGTGTGTATTTCCTTAAATCGTTTACATTTAATTTCCCCTGGAGCTGGCTTTAGCAAACATTACTTCTTTGATTGATTAGATCGGTACTTATTTTATTTATTTACAATGTATTTGTAACCGTTTAGGTTTAGTCTTTTTTGTGTTGCAGATGTTTTAAATCCCTTACGTTAACCTTCATGCCTTTCAAGTGGTGTTATGATAAAGAATGTAATGACTGACATGTTTGCATACTGTCGAGAATGTTTTGTACCTTAAAACCAGTCGCCGTACCAATTCGAGGCAAAGTTTTGCTGTATGGTTAACATTTGCTTTTACTGTAGAACTCTTAGGAGATAATGTTCAAATTATTGATTTCACTTCTTCAGAAATATAATTAACAACAATTGGTAGATGATGGCGTGATTACGAAAGAACCAAACTGTGTCACTTCGGTAGCCAAAGAGCCGGGAGTTAAGAAATTAATTTAGAATAGCTTAGTGCAATGCTTATTTGTTTTGGTAATGGAAACAATACAAAAGTATACAGAAGCAACACTCCAAAGTTTAAATCATTTTATTCAATAACGATAAGTTATGACATTAAAGCAAAATCGATACCAAGTATACTTAACTGGTTTTTGCGCCGCCATTTTTACAAGGATCAAGGTGGACAGAGCCTCACCGAAAGCAAATATTGGAGTGTTTTGCATTAATATTTCCCGTTGTTTGCTGGAATGCTAATGGTCCATTTAAGCACCGAGGCGTGCGATATCAAATTATTCCCACACGAGCAACGTTCGTAATATCAGGCCAAGTTTTCTGCAAGGGTGCACTGGGAGAAGCGGTAAAAGTATTTGTGCGGCCGTGAGTGTTATTAACTTCCGTCTAAGAGGGAACCTATGCCACCAGATCATTGGCAAATGCCTTCATTTATGATCTCTAATAAAATGTGACTTGTTCATTTGAACGGTAATGGCGCCTGATATCCGCGACGTTCCCGGGTATAGTTCTACAAGTGGAACAGCACAATAAAACTAATGTCCGGTAAGAAATAGAAATTGCGATGGATTAAATGAGATGTTATTGAATTTTTGGCCACTTTAAAGTTGATCAGTCCGAAGTGTTACCTGTAGGAGAAGTCATTCTGCCGAAAGACAGGAACACTGTTTCATACGGCGATCCACAAAACGATTTATTCCTTGGTAGAAAACAGAGGCAGTAGTGTAACGTAAGGGGGGGGGCAGGGGGCGGTCTCCCTCCCACTTGTCCTAGGATGGTCTGTCGGTGCATTTGCTGATCTTGTCGGTACATTCGCCGACTGTGGAACTAAATAGGCATATAGTATATTTAATATGCTCAGAAAGTATTCCACATGGCTCTTTATCAGGTTCGTAGGCAGTAAGTTCTGTAACAATTCTTTCTATAACTTCAAAAAGTTTTCGCGCGCTACGCGCGATTTCATCTTCAGTTCTGTCTATCTGTATTAACGCCTGCCATTTCCAAAATACTGGATTGATTCAACGTTAAAGGTTCCACAAATATTGTAGTCGTGATCCAATAGAAACACGAAAATGAAAATGAAAATTCTATCTTTTGGGAGATTCTTTAACCTAACCATCGTGGCAAATATATGTTGTTAGGGAAAAGATTTTTCAGTTTCGTCAAGGAGCCTAAATGGGTAAGATAAAAAATATACTCCCGAAGAAGATCATGCAGTCGCACCATGAAATTTCTTGGTTTGCTCTAAAGAAGGGCAGATTTTTTAATAAAAACCTAAACTTTTTCAACTTTTTCAACTTTTTCAACTTTTCTTAATGAAAACAAAAATATGAAATCTTTTGCATTTTAATCCCAATTTTTTCGGCGCGCTTCGCGGGCCTTATATTTTGCGATCGGCATCATTTCGGCAACCTATTGCTTCCGTAGGGGCTTAGAGTAGCTGGCCCCTAGTCAGGAAGCTTGGCCCCCAGGTCGGTAAATCCGAGCACCATGTCGGGCTGAGCCTGCATGCAGTTTTTCCTTTGGGCAATGAAGTACACCCCCAAATATTGAAACATTTGGCACCATTTTGCATCTGGCCCTCTTCCTCTTATACTCCTCACCAGGATAAGAGAAAAGTTTTAGGCCAGATATCCCCCACTTCCAAAATCAAATCGACGCCCCTGGTTATTGGTACTTTGTAGTTTTATGAACTACGAAGGTATGGGAAAATAATGCAAGATTTGGGTGGAGGGGGGGGGGATCACGAGTGCGTGGTGACTTGTTAAGTGATAACCCTTTGACAAAACATCGTTATATTCACTATATGCTGTCGGTACATTTACCTTATTTTCATCCCTGACCCCCCCCCCTTCTATCACTCCAGTTACGCTACTGAACAGAGGCAAAGTAGTTTTCCTTCGTTTGCTAATGCCGTGGAAAGGTTAATACGGTTAATACGGTTAAAATCTAGTTAACTCTGCGTGAATAACAACAATAATCCCTAGCCACCACATTTGGGTAGAATTCGGTATTGTGTGTTAGACTATACACTATGCGATGAAATACTTTACGGTCTACTGTATTAAAGCTATGATAGGGAGGGTAGTACCAATAGTGGACGAGCCATCGGTACCTTTGAGGAATACTCCCCTCTTCATTGGGGGATATTTTCAATTTCCATAGCTGTGGAATAATAAAGTGTGCGATTTAATGCGTCAACGACGTCTAACTGTTTTATATGACCCAAAATTTTTGATGCCTGCTGCACTGTAGTATGGTTGTGTCTCTTTCAGAGATTGATTGGTTTCATACAACCAAAATGGCTAGCAACCCCCAGCCTTTAATTCCCAAAGAAACATAGACATGTTTAGCCTATAGTTGTCCTAAAGGTCAGGAATCTAAAAATACATGTCTCAACAGTTTTTAAATGTTCGTCCATACATTGCAAAGGACTCTGGTGGTTTAATAATTACGTAGGTCGGACATCGTGGAGATACCACAATGCATGTTATCTCCTGTACAGGTCAGTATCCCCCACAGTTGATCTGGTCATGTTCTCAGTAAGAACAGATTATCCTCATGAAAGTTTGGTAACACTTAGCGCGCTATATTACTCTTCAACTCGAATTTGTCCCTCATCCCCGGATCTCACAAACGTTGGTTAGCCTGCTTTCAGAGATTCGTTTTTATTTTGCAGTAACAGACAGACCCTGTTACACAGTTTCAACTACGAAGTAGGCTGTTGACTTTTCACGAAAGCAGTATATCGAAGCACGCTCTCGTTTACCGAAAACCCATTCTCCGAAATTTTAGTAAAGTGCCACTCTACTATAATATGCCTAACAACTCCCGGATCACTTTGAATTTATCATATGTTATAGCCGTTATCCTGGAATAATTTGTACCACTTGTCACAGTTAGGACTATTTCTTCTCTACAAAAAGGGGTTGCCTCTGTCATCTCTTGTTTTGACTATAACGAACACATGTGGTGTTATGACTGCTGCTCTGTCACTGATAAGTCTCTCTTGTCAGGTTTAGCCATCTCGGCATATAGGCCGTGTTCCCACTTGAACCCCTCATGCTGATCCCCCAAGCTCAGTCAACTGGAAAAGTTTGTGACTAACTGCAAGAGCGTTCCCATTTGATCCCCTGCGCGAGATCTGATCGCCTTCTCCGGTTCAAGCAACAGGAAGTTGCGTCAT
>WURT03038517.1:0-14892 GCA_009936505.3 Holothuria glaberrima
TATTATGTATGTATATTTTTTCATTAGTATTGTACAGTAGGCCTACTGGACACCTCCACATATGTTATTTGTGTTGTCAAGGACAGTGGCAGTACATGGCACTCCATGGAAGGTAAGGGTCTGGTAAAGTGTTTTACTGTACAAGTATATTTTTACTGACATTCCGGCCTTCATGAAATAGTGATATGCTGAACAACTGGTAGTCTCCAAAATACTGATCATGTCTTGTGGGCATTTTATAGTTGAGCATCCCTACATGCTTTGGGACTCCATGATAGTGTATCTGACTGAACCTGTCTTCAGTTAATCTAGCTTGCCCACATACAGTACTTTCCCAAGTCATTTGGAGTGTTTTCATTAAAGGGAAAATGCAGTCCCCCCCAATTTGAAGTAGTGTTCCTGGGTACTCTAGTTCAGGAATGTCTCCTATCAATGATGTGACAATATTTTTGTTATTCATTTTCTAAATTTATGCAGAATAACTCATTGGTTTACCCTCAATATTCAATGATTTTATGAAAATACTTGTGAGAGAAATAAGAGGAGATCTGTAAGATGTAGCAAATTTTTGAAAATTAACTTGCGAGGGGGGGGGGGGTACTGCCTTCTCCCTTTTAAATGTCAACACTTTACAGTCTGTTTACTGTAGCATTTTAATAACATGTTCACTAGTTAAGCTATATGATATTGATATCAGTTTTACAGAGCAGAATACCTGTAATAGTTTTTTGCCATACAAACACACAAATTGCATCAGTACTCTTATGACAGGTCCAGGCCAGGAAAAAAAACGGCCATTTTTTCCTGTCAAGGTTTTCTCAGTGGATTCAGCTAACTTTAACCATCGTCTTTGAAATAAGCTTATGGACCACCCAGAATTTTGCCTGTAATTCAAAAATGGCTGCCATAATCTAAAATGGCCACCGTCTGGCATATATTTATATGTTTTGCGGTGCTTTTACGTGATAATATGGTTTTTTTTTTATGACTTTTGGATTTTCAGGCACGAATACATATATTCTAGTAGTTGTGGCACTTTCATATTGTGTAAATCCAAAATGGCCGCCTTGACAATCATGGTTTAACTTAAGCTGTCATATCTCTTGAACTAGGCCATGGGCCAGAGGCACCACACAGGCACCTCCCCCCCCCCAAACTCTCCAACCCTATACTTTTTGGAAACCTTAGGGTCCCCTGAACACGAATTCAAGTGGTAACAATAAACATACTGGGTCTCACTCATTCAAAATGGCCGCCAAAAATAAACAACTGCCTGTAAAAGTTATATTTTGTATTAAATAATAATAAAAAATAATCTTAAAAACATTTTTGAGGTATGGACTCTTCAAATTTTGTCATATTTTATGACAAAAATTTCAAAATTCATTTTCTGAACTGTATTGGCCAGATTTAGATTAACCAGGATGGCGGAAAAACAAAATGACTGCAAATCTAGCGATCATCATGTATTAAAATAATATGAGACATAATGATAAAATATACTTTTGACGCAGTTGCCTGTAATATCTGGCCATATTTCATGACAGATAATTCAGGATTTTTTTAAATACTCTTTTCGGATGCATGTCAACAAAGATGGCAGAAAAAGCAAAATGGCCACCAGTGCAATAATTTTTTCAGTATACTGGTTAACTTTTCACACAGGTAAATCCAACCTGTGCCCATCTTCTATTGTAAATATTCCTAAAGTATATTTCTGGGCATTTTCTGCAGGATCTGGGTCAACCAAGATGGCGAAAATAGCAAAATGGCTGCTAATTTTAGAATTTCAATAAATTATATTAATAAGGGTAATAATCCTTAAAATATATTTGAGACAGGTGCTCTTTACATTTGGCCATATTTTAAGCCAGATATATCAAACATATTTTTCAAAGTGTTTCTGTTGGAACCCATGTCTGCAGGCCTTTAAACACAATACATTTTATCTGCATCAGAAATCTGACAGAGACACTTTTCCCTAGCGATAAGATGATTGGCTGGATTACGATAATATAATATTTGTTTATACCACTTTACTTTTATTGTAAAACACCAGATGCAGCTCAGGAAAAAAGTTATTTGACATCTCTCTGTTACTCCTTGGTACAACAAACACATTTGCACCTACACACAGTATATCATTGTAAAGCAGGAATGGACCAATGGGTGGTAGCTGAGGTAAAGCTCATTAATATTAAGCACAGTATCTTGAGGCACTGTGAAAGGAATGTTTGCTTATGGGAAGCAGGCTCAGGGTGAGGGGGGCAGCTCTATTGACAGATACAAAGAGAACTGCTACATAGTAGACTGGGGCATATGCAGTCAACCCCATATTAAATTTTAGCCCTGTAGTATATGCTGTACCTTTGAAGGAAATAAAGAGGACATGTGATGAGTTCAACCGGTGCTTCAAACTATGACAAGTCAGGACAATTGAATGTTGCACAAATGGTAAATGTTTCATAAACATCTGTGGAGTGGTATTAGGTAAAAGTCAATACTTAGAAGGCTGCAGTGTCCAGTTGATGATTAATCCAGATGATAACATTGTTTAATTCTTTTCCGTTGCAGAGCATTACTGACTGGTACCTTTGTTTTTCTAGTAATCCAACTCCTTTCAGGCCAAAATGATTCAACAGGACAACTAAAGTGAGTCAGTGCATTCGCATGCCTCACCGTTTCAAATTATGCAAGAATACTGAGTGAATGTGGACCAATTCTGCACATCTTCCTACATTAAAGTAAGTCCAAACTTTGGTGAGTTTGATTTAATAGTTGAGCAGTGAATGTCAGTGATCTTTCCATCAAAGGGAAATGTTGTGTTTATGGTACAGAAAGTCTCCGTATTTTGAAGTCTTTGATATATATAGAATGATAGGCAACCCAGAATAAGGTACCTAGGTATACTTTCAAGAAATAGAAATGTCTCGGAGGTAAGAAACTCTTTGATTTGTAGCTCATTTGTTTACCCAAACTTTCAGTATTTCAAATGATGTAACATTCATATCCTTTGTGTATTAATGCTTTAGTTACTGTGTATTTGGGAAGTAGGCTATTGACAAAGTTTATTTGGTGAGACTGAATGATTTAATAAATGACGAAAGCTATTTTACTTCTGTGCCATTTTGATATAATGAAAGCACAATGATTCCCTTTATTGTCAGGAATGAATAGGTTGCTTGGGTACATACATTGTTCAGTTTGTGGGCTGTTTTCATAGTTTGCAGCAATCAATAAATTAATGTGTATGTTGTTTGCAGGCCTTAAGAACTCAATTCTGATCATGCAGTTTTCATCGTCTGATTTGAATTTCCAAAGATCGAAAATCTATGTTTATTAGGAGTCATAGTTACCAGAAAGAGAAATCAAATCAAGTTCTGTAGCTCATTCTGGTATAGGGTTGTTAATGAGCCAATTGGCTTCCTGACCCTCAAACATTAAACTTACTAGATGCTACGAATGTGTATGTGGCCATTACAGTGCACAGTAGAATATGCGATGCAGTGACTTCCATGATAGAGCCAACAGCTCTCTTTGTGGAGGCAAAAGAGGTTTGAACTTCACAGGTAACCAATAAGCCACATTATGCCTAAACCCTTTCACAGCCAGATACGTAACATTACATATCAGGCTAATGTACCACTCACGGCCCCTTACATGCTATTACGTATCCAACTTAGCTATGAATATACCCCCAGAAGTTGTGTGACTTTCTGACTGGCTTCTACACATAATTTTTATGGATGGCGCTATTGAAAATTTTTTCATACCTTGAACTGGTGACTATGTACAGAGCAAACAAAATGGCAGCCGCCTAGAGCAAGTCAGATTAAGCAATACATATATTTGAATCAGTGTAGGAAGCTCTGTAGGTAGCCCCAAAGAAAAAGACTGTGGAACTTATATGATATGTCCCTGCACATATTGGATGGTGATTAGGGTTCTGCCATTATTTAGGGTGTATTTTCATAGCAAAATTTCTGATCTCAATGTGGATAAAAATTATGCATCACTATAGGGACCAGTTCTGCAAGTCTAAGCAATTGGTAGCCATTTTAAATTTGTTTGACTCAGAATTGCATTTTAAACAATGCAAACTGATGGAGAAGTGTACATTCTACAATTTTCATGCTTAGATCAACTTTGAATTCTGTTTAGGTAAAAAGCTATGTTAGATTTTGAAAAGATTGCCAATTATGTCAAGAACTGTGTTTTGCCAGCTGGCTAGAAAAAGTTGGGATGGCTGTGAAAGGGTTTAAAGGCATTTTTCAGTGGCATTTCACAAGGGTCTCATGTGAAAGAGAAAAAAATTCCAGTTTGTGCCTTCCAAACCCCGTAGCAATACTCTTTTCCTAACTGGAGGTTTCTCATATTAAAGAGTGGTTATTTTTGTCAAAAAATACCTCCAGTTCTCATCAAGGTCACAGAATGTTATATAAAGTGGGCACATTGCCTCAGATTTCTTTTGTTTTTCTTTATAATTGAAGCTTCCTCCAATTTGGTTCAACTACAAAAATCGGTTGTGCTAGCATGGGTCCCTAGTCACATGGACATACAAGGAAATGAAAAAGTCGATGCACTTGCTAAAGAAGCCCTACAGATGGAAGTCACAAATCTCTACTTGCCTCATACTGATTACCGCCCTAAGATCAATGGCTTTGTAAAATCGAAATGTTAAGAACTGTAGGATTCCTTTCCCGAAAACAAATTGTACCGAGTCAAACCAGCGGTCGGAACTGAGAGACATGGAGCTCCCAGTAAATGGAGAGATGATTTAGTTCTGACTAGGGCTCTCATTGGTCACAGTTACCTTACCCATACCTATTTACTTCACGGGGATGAGAAACCATATTGTATACCCTGTGATTGTGCTATCACCGTCAGTCACATTCTCATGGACTGTTATGAATACTTCCATATTCGCCAGAAGTACTACGCTGTGTCAGACCTGAAAACTTTATTTGAGCTGACAGATCCTTCCGTTATTTTGGGCTTTCTCAAGGAAAGTAAATTGTATAGAAATTTTTGACATGACTCCCGCATTTGCCTGTACCATTTAGTGGAATTTGACCTCAATTTTTTAGTTAATTGTACCCCATCATTGTACCTTTTTCTTTTCTAGGTGACACTATATAACACAATCGTTTTGGTGTGTCGTAAAATCCCATCTAACTAACAAATTTATAATTGAATGTCCTGTTTGTCCTTGAAATTTGATACTTTTGGAATGTTTGAATATGTTTCCATAGATTTAGCAAAAATCTACACCATATGTAGGGCATAACAAACAAAGTTGCTAAATGTTTCCTACAGTGGCATTAATATCCTAAAGAAATTTAATCCTATGTCAAATTAATGTGCTGCATTGACATCACAGATTTCCCAAAATGCACTTCATCTTGAGAAAAAATTGCATTTCTTTGAAAATTTGTGTCTTCCAAATTCTGCAAGCTACTGAGATACAGTTTTCACCTCCTAAAAGAGAAAACTTTTCTGCATTTTTTTAACTTTCTAATTTTGTATCTGGAAAATCCCTTTTAAGGAAGATACAGTCTTGTGTTTACATTGCATCAACATACTGTGCAACAAAAAACAGCTGTTATCATGATCAAACCATTAAATCCGCACAGTGCCTTCAAAATATTGTGCAAGAGTTACAAATGTTTCAGCATTGGAAAGTGTGAAAATATAAGTGAACAATATCTTTCCCTTCTCCTTACCTCATATTTACATATGCATGCATTTCCCCTGTCTGCCCTACAATGTATCTGGCAGCAGTATTTGAAAGTGTGAAAATTTTGGTGAACAAATTATTCATGAGCCACAAAGCAGTGAATACCTTCATGAGAGAACTGTATTTTCATTCCCTATCATTAAACATAAAATTTATGTATGTATAAATCCTGGTCTTAAGAACATGAAAGTACCACGAAGGCAATATTTCCCTTTAAAACATTTTTAATTTAATATCTAACTGATCCACTCTGAAATTGAGATGTCTGCTAGATATAGAGTGGGAGGCCAATAGTGTGGGAAGGAGTACTCAGTTCTCTCCACATGTGTGTCATTGTACATATTCTCTGGAGGCATGGTAATATGCATTGATGCAGCAAACAGTGAATTGGTATGTGGGTGTATTTGTCTGCTTGTATCAAAATGTCTCAAGTCAATGCAAAGATAAACTTCAGTTTAACGTGCCTGAATATCAGTTCAGTTTTTGGTTGGTACGTACTGTTAACAATCAAACCTACAGCAAGTAGTAATTTATGAATTTTGATTTTCATGCTAGGTGTGTTAGATGAAGTGATTAATACTTTTATATTGTGAAGTGATTGAGAAAGAACGAATAAAATGTTAAGTTTCCCGAAAATAGAGCCTGTAAAATTACCACCAGTAGACATCACTGAAATACGATTTCAGACAAACACTCATCACCCCAAATACATTTTAGTTTTGGGGCTACCAAAATTCACAATTGGTGACTGCACTATGATTGACATGAAAAGTGTGCAAATCTATATTAATCCTTCAAATATTAGTACCACTCGTTTATTTGAAATGTGCAGATCAGTAAATTGTGAGATTCTGTACATAGAGTGGCTAACATCATACCACAGCAGAGAGCTTGTAAAATTACTCTCAGAAGTGTAGTCAGCAGAATATTTGCGAAGTGCTGGAGGCAGTTGTTCATTAAATTGCAGGAACTGGTAGAGGTAAAGGTCTGTAGACATGTAAATGTGATGTTTGCCTATGTGGTGTAAAAAGTATTAAAAATGATAAAAATAGCCGCAATTCCCATTAAAATCCATCAAATATTGGCTGTTTTACTGTTTTTAACCTACATTCATGAATAATCATGACTACTTATGCAAATATTATGATCAAGATAGTTGGAAGAGAAATAAGACGAGATTTGTGAGATTAAGCTGTTGTTTCAAAATAAGTTTGAGGCAACTGCTTCTGCCCGTTAAATTGTTACAGAGTGATGTGACATTCTAGCCTCTTTCTTCCTCACATGTGCTTCTTGCTGTAAAAAGTATAGCTTTCAAATTACAAATGATAGATGGAAGGTTTGCATGTTGTAAAACAGAAATTACAGGCGACCTCATGTGATATCTGTAATGTTTAAGTCCATAAACATGGCTCTAATTACTGCCACTGAACTTCAGTGTAGGATGCATTTTATGTAATGATTGCAAGACAGTATAAAAAGCTTTCAGTCACACTGATCCATTATGCAGTTAAATATCAAGTGTGATGTGTGTAATAATGTATGTCTGTGGTTCTTTTGCTTGTTATGTAGAAGAGCTGCAATATTCAATCTGTGTTGTATTATTTCTATAGAAAGGTAAGTTTTGAATGTAAAATAATTGATATTGGCAGTTTCTATTGTAAGAAGGCAATTTATTTTAACCTTTGCAGTTCAAGAGCTTAAAAGACTAGGGAAATATGCTCTTACTGAAATTTGCACCAGAATTCAACACCTTCGATTGATTAGAATGAATAAGTAGCATGCATTGCTCCAAGATCAACAACATTGAAAACAAACCAAAAGGGTTTTGTGAAGTAAAGGCTGGAACAGAGAAGTGTAACCCAGGGTAGAGGAACACTTCAGAGAGTCACAATATAAAATGTCAAATGCAAATTGCCTTGTCAGTGACACAGTGGGTGTTTAACAGTATTTTGAGCTGAAGGTAAATACAGAATAAAGTTATCACGAGTCAATTACTTGACAAACATAGGTGGGAAAAATGATAAGAAAAGTGATCTCACCAAACTTAGTACAGATGGTGTTCATGTTTTTACTTAGCTGGAATTAGAGTGAAATTTGTGTTTGTTATGTGTGGAAAATAAGTTCCGTCCTTGAAATGTGTGTTTTTTGTCATGGTTGAACCTGAAAAGGGCATTCTGAGATCATTAAAGGGAAAATGCAGTCACCCCAATTTGGATTAGTGTAGTAGTCTACCCTATTTCATGAATGGCTTATGGCTCGTGAGAATCATGTGACAACATTTTTCTCACAGAACTGAAATTAGGAGTAACTTATTGCCTTTCCTTGAGTATGCAGTATTCAAGTCCTGAAGTATCATGAAAGGTACTTGGAAGAGAAACAAGAAGAAATTTGAGAGATTTAGGGCCTAGCTGTTGTTTCAAAATAAGATGGGGCAACTACGATATGCCCTTTTAGTTCTCGGTACTTTTTTGTGTTGTTAATTTTCACAGTGTTCAAACAAAGTACATAATAGGTACATGAGCCATCAGACATACTATGAATGAGGTATTCTATAGTGACATTTTCAAGATACAAATCCCTGGTACATGTATATATTCAAGGTACATAAGTGGGGGAGGGAGAGCAGAGGGGTTTTACATAGTATCCATTGCCTACAGTAGGTTGTACATGTAGAACAGGTAGGTGAGCACCAAGCATGTAATGTTTTGTTGGTATATGGATGTGTTTGAAGTTTTGCTCTTATATAATTATGGTATTCATGGTGATAATATGGCACAAGCACCAAGTGAGAATTAATTTTGTTTAAAATTAGATTGAAGTGGGAATCAAAATTGTAAAAATCTTGAACCTGTTATTGATATGGTATGTCATACAAAGTGCAAGCTATTGGTTCAGTCTGTAGATAATGCTTTTGATCAGCAATAAAGTTCATAAATAAGCAAAATACAGAGAAAGGCAGGTGGGTGCCTCACAGTTTGGAACACATGTCAGGCAAAACATTCATGAAGTTATAAAGCTTCATTGCTTTTGATGTCAGTATCATGCAAAACAATGACTTGGGTGATGTGAAAAGAAACATGTTTTATTTGCTTGTACACGTAGTGGGTTACCTAGTATGATAACCTGTGGTAGACATGAGTTGTTTATGTTGAAGATGTTTTGGTCAGGTGTTGCGTATTCAGAGTTTAATACATCAAATTTGTGACATATTGCTAATTTGCCTAATGGCATGTTCCATGAAAAAGAAAGTGATCATAAAGCAAGTTGATGATGTTGTAGTCATTCCCAGTGCAATTTGTACTCTGCAGTATCTCTCAGGAACTTGTAACATAGAAGTTGAATCCTTTGGATTACTGTGATTTCCTAAAGTTTTGTTGGAGGGGCTTAGTCTAAAGTTTTCACAAATCTCCTTGATCATTATTGTGGGTGTGTTCATGTACTGTAAACAGGAGGTTAACAAGGAGTGAGGTAGACTTATAGTTACTGTTGTGTAAGCAAATACGTGGCAGTACTAGTAACCATCATCAGTGTATTGCTGCTATTGAGTGCACAGTTTTAGTTCAGTAAAACTGAGATTAAGAGATTGCAAATCAAACTCAAAACATTTAACTGTTCATTTGATAAGCTAGTTTCAAGTCAAAAGAACATCAGCAGGAAATCACTTGGTGTAATATTTGTGTATACATCTAAGGTAACCATAGGTAACAAGAAGATTAAGTGTTGTTGAAAGGAATCACATGACACCAAGTTTAAAAGTTTGAAGGAAATTGCTTTTCCTGTTATCCAGATTTGAGAGATCTGTGTAGTTGCTTGTAATGATTTTGTCTTGTATTACTTACCATTGACCATTTCTTTCTGAGTTTGTTTTTATTTTTCTAAGGTAAGCCTTCTATTTCATCTTCATATTACATCTCAGATTATGTTTTCTGGACATAGGTTTTAATTCACAAATCATAAGTAAAATTAGAATGAAAATCTTTGTACAGTACATCAAACCTGCAAGAAGTTAGAAAACTGCAGTATGAATATTTATTTTTCTCTGTCAAGATAAGATGCCAGTTGATTCATGTTGACCATGAACCTTTGCACTCACATGTTTCATCCACTTGTGTAGCAGACATTGGCATTGGTCCCTATCGAGTGTCATTTGTTTCAATGTTCCTAATTATGCCTTTGTGATACATTATAATTGTACATTTCTACTTTCGCGGTCAGTAAGTCACACTTTGTTCAGTATTCCCTTTATGTGGGCGTGTCATTTCATGATGGCTTGAATAATCTTTAATGGCTATCTATGTGTCTGGAATCCTTAAAAGTGCTGGATGTGTTTTACTTGTGATGTGTCTCAAGTCACAAGTACTCTAGAGTAAATCATTTATAGTTGCCTCTGATGCCCTGGTTGTTAAAACTTTCATTAATTTTGTAAAATACATGCGCCCAGCAGGAATCTGTCAAGGTTGATGCTTCATGGATATCAATTATCAACATTTACAGTATGTGGTTGAACTGTGCCATGTCCAAATCATTGACAAGGTTAAGATTCTTTATTTTCCTTGAACTTTGATTCAGAATGTTTTGCCTATGTACAGTAATGCCATGTTGCAAACTTGATATAGTCAAAGGTGCAGTGTGAAATGTCAGGTAATATTGCAATGTGATCAGATCAAAATCCATCTGCATTCATTGCTATGCTCCCTCTGATTTTGAAAATATGGAATGTGATCCTCAAGAAAACTTTCTGTTCAAATTCACTTTCCAGACATTTACTTTACCCTTTGCTTCGTCTTCTTTGCATTCTAGTGCTGTGCACAACTCTGAGCAATTTGACATTGTGTGCCCAGTGTACACCCTCTGGGATAGTAGTATGCCCCTGTTATCCTCTAGCTGCAAACCTGCATCTTGGAGGTTTCTCGAGCTTTATAGCAATCTTTTACTTGAAACTTATCTTAAAAGGACCAATCCAGTTGCCTCAGTTTGAATTTTTATACCCTAATATCATAATTCATGTATGGTTCTTTTTAATTGTGTATGATAATAGTGTGTTATAATTTTAAATTCATAAGGAAAAATCCTTGGGTTACTATTAATGTTTATTTTTTTGTTCTAAAAACACCATGAAAGATACCTGTAAAGGAAATAAGAGATTTGTTTAAGATAGGCCTATATTTAGCTGATGTTTAACAAGACACATGTCTTAAGTAGTTGCGGTGCCGTGACATTAGTTATGGTGCAGAGTACAGGTTGGGTAAATTGTAACGTCTCTGTTTTTTGGCGTATTTTGCACAGGGTTTATAGGTATGTAGTGTTAATTTTTTTTTGAAAACGCAAAATAATTCAATAAGAAAAACGATGGCACTATTTGAAAACATCCACATTTGGCACAGCAACGACATGACTGGTATATAACCAGAACTGTTCTAAGAATAGAAACCGCCCACGCATTTTAAATGAAGAAGTGTCCCCATAATACTCCCTTAGAAAGGTCATGAGGTCACCAGATTGTCCACATCTAGAAGATATCTTGGGAGAAGCCTATATTCATAGTTTTGTGTCGGTGACATTAGTTGCTGGTGCCTGCGTAGGACTGCAACTAAAAATAAGTTTGGGGTACTTAGGTACGCTTTGGATGTAATCTTTGTCATTTGTAAGACAGTAATTACAGTACAAAGTCCACACTGCCAAAGAGACATTGGTCAGGGTCAGCTCAAGTTGTCTTGAATTGACCGATCACAATGGATAAGTTTTCCGTGGTTTCTTGTTGTTTTCACAGCAGAAACTACCATGCCTGCCATCTTCCACAACACACCAGGAGCAGTCTTGTACTTCCTAATCATATGTGTTGAAGCAGTGACTGGAAGTCTGTTCATCCTCTTCCCGCTGCTTCCATTCATGGTGCTTCATCCTGTTCTATATCGAAAATGTGTGGATCACTTGATGATGCTTGCCCTTGGATTGCCTTTGGTAAGTAGCTATTCAATGTTGAACTGCTAAGTAAATCTACATCAAAGAGTTGTAAGATTTTGAACATGATGGAGTGGTGAAGTGGACAAGTGTTGGAGTGGTTCCCAGAACCCCCTCCCCCCAGAAAAGTCCCACCTAGACAGTTCCCCACAGACAACTCCTGAAGTGGATGTGCCCATGCTGGGCAGTGCTTGGCAGTACTACCTGGCTCTTAAAATTCTCCCCTGGCACTAACTTAGGAATCATCAGTCCCACCTAGTATAGTTGTATTATAGACAGATACTTTGTTTCTCACCTTAAATTCCACATGGTGGGGATCCATTCCAAATTTCCGGTCTAGGTAGGGATCCCCCCTCCTCCCCAAACCCTTCATCTGACATGGGTGCATTTGAGATAGAAGGTTCAAGATTCCACATGCAACAAGCAGACATCCAAATCCCAATACCCTTAAGGGACAACAACATCAAGATTAATACCACTGCACATCCCTGCCCCCTCCCCCCATTCCCCAGACAATTCACTCCTAGAAAAATTGTTAACCTAGGCAATTCTCACTTCAATGATTTCCTCCTGAAAATTATTGGGGTGGGGGGAGGGAGTTGTCCAGTTACTGCACTATGAGAGTATCAAGATAAGCATTTTACATGCATGCTTGCATAAAGATGGAAAGTGTGCATCTATAAAGTGCACAAGTTTGTTCTTCTTTTGCTCATGACTTGCACAAGAGTGTGTTTATGCAGTATGAACACGACGCAGACAGAATATGGCTTTGAGGTTTGATCTATTATCTTTGACAATAGCTCTTTTTCCTGGAATACATTTTGAACTTCAAGAGTTGTGAATGTTATATCCTTGAAAAGATGAAAAGGTTTGGATGCATAAGTTATTCCATAGCAGCAAAACTGAATTTCTTTCTATGAGAACTTTCTTTCATGACAAACATACTCAGCTACCTTTAAATTTCAATTGCCTATCACTTTAAATCGTGTTTTTTGAGATACAAAAAAGTTCTATCCCACAAAATCAGTATTTCCCTGTAAAACTGTAAAACTTTCACATTCAGTGCATGACTAAAACTCTTTTCAACTCACCCCCTAGTGTGTAAGTTACACTGTAAGTTGTCAACAACCAGGAACATCATAGTGGTGATGTGTTTTCGTTTTATGCTTCAGTAAAGTTTGTTTCACCTTTTGCTTCTATCTGCAATTGAGTAAGGAAGTGAAACTGCAAAGTTGAAACACACCTTACAGTTTTGCTTAACTCTCAGGGAGATTTTAACTAATACAGGTTTATTGAATAGCTCTTAGTCTATCTTCCTTCTCCTGATCTCAGTTGTACATGTATATGTTTGCCCAAGTTATTTCCAACAATTTTCTTTCTGGCTGCAAAAGCTCAGACCTTGGTCCTTTTAATTTCTTGCCAGACAGTAGTTGTTAATTCAGGGAATACATATGTAACAACAGGTAGGTATTGGAGTTCGTTGACTTCCAAACTAGGGAGTTGGGGCGGATTTTTTTATGTACATTATAGGATTTGGTTATAAAATTTTACACAATTTTGTGGATTATTTTCGTTGCTTTATTTGAAGTGAGCAGAAGTAATTTGTACATCACTGCAAACCAGTATGCTGTTGTTTAAGGACACCAAATATTGCAGATCTTCTAAGTAATCATTGCATAATTTATTCAAGACTTTTAAGTAGTCCATTGGGTAATACTTTGTCTATTAAAAGTGAAATTTGAAACCAATGTCACAAGTTATTTCATCCAAAGTAATAATTGCTTATATTTTGTCTTTTCCTACAGGCCTTACTGGGTAAGTTAGCAATATCCACAACTTAAGAATTCAGTATATGAGACTATTAAGTAGAAAACAGTTAATATGCACGGATAGGATAGGCTTTGGAATTATTCATCTCCACATAAGAGCTCTGACTCGTGGCTGGGAGTCAAGTAGCAATTCCACTTACCTCAGAGGGTATCCAGAACTGTCGAAACCATGCACAAAAATTAATTTTATTTTTGTTTAAAAAGTAACAAAATTGGATCTTGCCTACTTCTCCATGATTCCATCTCTACTTTTCCCCTTTGCCTGACCTCCATGATTTTCCAAAATCGCCAGTTTGGCACCTTTTCCCTCAAAATCCTTAAGATTTGTCCCAGTGGTGTATTAACAATTATTAATAGGCTAGTATTTGACAGTTCCTAGCTGATTTTGAATATGTGCTCGCAGCAGTTATGACGTCACTGAAGAAGTCACTTCTCAGTTTAGAGTTGCGACTCCTATGGCCCCAAGTACCCAACTCCGAAAAGATTGGAATTGCTCTAACCTAGTAGAGATGAAGAGTGGTGATAGAGTTAGATTACAGTACAAGATTGAAGCATCTGGGGGAAGCTCAAGTGAATGTTTTTCTAGGGCTATCTGACAATAAAACTAATCTCTCTGACATCTTCTTCAGGATCACATGGAAGTTCAAGCTCTTTGAAATATGAAATTGAAAGAGCACATATTAGTTTAATAGTAAAACTTTAAGTACATTTTGTTAAGTTTATCATAACAGATCAGATGAATGATGGACCAAGTTGATTCAGTTAAAGTTTATTTTGGTAATATGTGTCACAACGAATTGCCAGAATCTGACCAGAGAAGTCGTGATGGTAATAAGTTTTTATTCTTGATGCACATAGAATAATGGCATTGTGCTATCTACTAGCTACAGTAGCTTCAAGGTTGATAATGTATGAAGGAAAATGACAGTTGCACATGTCAATGGGAGGCAAGTATTGGGCTTTAAGTTCCCAAACCAGGGAGTTTGAGCTAAAAACCATTTGTGTTCTTCCAAAAACAAAGAAATTAAAATTAAATGAAACTATAGTGGAAGTGTGCAGAATTGAAATGTTCCTTTTTTGCCTACCCACAGCAGTGATTAGGTTTACTGGCTTCTGTACTAAGCTGAAGTACTTCTAGGCTATACTATTAAATATTTAATTATAAGATCCCTTTTGTTACAGAAGTGTTACACGTACTCTTTTGAATTTCTGGATTTATTAAACTTCTATTCAACCATCTCATTTGAGATCTTTTGTTTTTGGTTTCGATGATAAGAGAAACCTATGCATTCATGATGGCGTGTGTGTGTATGTGTGTGTGTCTGTGACACTTTGCTCGTTAACACGATATCTCAAGAAGGGAAA
>WURT03038539.1:0-14891 GCA_009936505.3 Holothuria glaberrima
TTTAAACTTTATAACCAATTTTCTCCTCAACAATCAAATGTTATGGGAATGTGATTGCATGAGAGGCATGGGAAAATAACAAACTTCACATTCCACATGGGGAGGTCCTATCCCTATTAACTTCAAGGTCAGCACAACAGACTGAAAAAGCAAAGGAAACAAAGCATTCCTAATCAATGTGAGGAAGTGATATCAGGGAGCGGCCTAGTGATATAACTCCCACTTGCCTCAAGCTCACTTTGGGCCACAAATGCAGTAACTTCTTTTGATGATATCTCGAGTAATACATTTGCGATTTGAATGAAAGTTTCACCAAAATGCATAAATTTAGTTCCTCTTTCACACACGAAAAGTAAATTTTTGCTTGAACCCTTCTTTTAATGCTTCCTATCTTGAGACATCGTGTTAACAAGGTTTAACGACTTTGACCCGTGGTAACCTCACATGAGCTTTGAACTCCACCAAAACCAAGAGGGATCTTCCTTACAGTATAAAACATCTACATACCAAGTATGAACAGTTTCCATGCTTCTTATCTAGCACCTACTGCCATTGTGCTTGATGCTCAGCATAAGCAATGGAGAAGGGAAAACAAGCCGTGGCTGTGGTTGGCCTGATTTAAACCAATCAGTTAGAAACTGAGCCATAAAACCTCATCTAACTTATCTAGAGATATCGTGTTAACAAGATTTTCAGAGTATGACCTCTGATGATCCCTGGTGACCTTTGACCTCAACCAAAAATGATAGTCCTTCCTCTTGATGCAATGTATCAACATGCTAAGTATGTAGACTATCCATGCTTCCTATCTTGAGATACTGTTTTAACAAGGTTTTTAGAATTTGACTTTTGGTGACCTCACATGACCTTTGACCTCCACCAAAAACAATAGAAATCTTCCTCTCAATATAAGGCATCCAAATACCAAGTATGAGAACTGTTGAAGATTCCCTTCTTGAGATGTTATGTTAATGAGCTAATCGTCACAAATACATACATACACATACACTTGCCATCACAACTGCATAGGTTTCTGTTTCATCGAAACCAAAAATGCATTTACAAAGATTTTAGCTACTTACATTTTATTTCACATTACAAAAATTAAATCTACATCAAATTGTCTTCCATAAGATCAGAGTGATTGCTAGCTAAGATGTTTATCAGCCCTTATTTTTCCATCTCAATTTGTTTCATATGCCAAACTGAATTGCTTGACCGGCCAGTTAAGAAGCCAGGTCGCAGAAAAAGTCTTAAACATCATTTCTGCTTTTTTAACAACCTACAAAGAATTAAGTTAGGACAAAAGTCAAAAGACTTTAAACAATTTTCAAGCACAATAACCATCAGACTTCTATAAATGTGAGGCTACTTCAATTGGTTACTATATAATTCTGATGAAACGCAAACTACAAAAAAAAATCTTAAGTTAAACATCTCTTGGAGCAGAAAGTGAAGCCAAAAAGTAGAGCAGAAAAGACTTTTGTACCCAAAGTGCTTTTACCATTATTCAGAATCCCATCACTCACGGAACATAAGAAACTCTGAAGATAAGCCTCCGTCATTTGAGAGGGATGCAAATGTGAAGTGAATTGTGCATATTGGTGATGAAGTGTTATGGAACCCTTGTCCCATATAAGCCAGACATGCAGAAAAAAAATATGTCACCTCTATGGACTTGCTCTTACCTTCTTTTGGCATCACTGAACTGAAGGGTTAGCTTTGCCCTTTCTGGGAGCTGTGTCTTGTGCAGGGAAAGGGTAGATCCAGGAAGTTCTAGCTGAGAGGAGCTTAACCTCTGCTGCTGTGAGAGAGATGTTGATACATCTTGGCATGAAGAATAATTCCTTCCTGTCTTGTCTGACAATGGCTGTGGGAGTTCAAAGTATGAGACAATAGTGAAGAAACGTGCAGTGTTAAGGTTTATAGTTTGACGAGCAAATTAAAATCTACATGAGCAGCCTACTTTTCACACTTGCTCAAGCTGAGTTTGACAAAATCCATTGTATGCAATAGGTAATGTACACATATTATACTATATACTTAAACCATTATCAGCTAGGATCTCATCTCGTGTGACATTCACATGTACATGCTAAAATAGTGTGTGAAGTCAAAGTGATTATTTCTGGTGTATTTCTGTCTACGCAAGTCTCTGAAGCTGTTACAGTGTTTAACAAGAGAAGTGATTTGTCGTAGTTTGTGGCAGGGACTTTTTATACTAACTCTCTTTCTGGTAGGTTGCTATTCTAATTTTGCTGCTTTGATGGACCTCTATGGAAATAAGATCAAACAACAGAAGCAAAGATATTTTAAGTCTCAGTAACAAAGGTTAGTTGTCACAATGAAACATAGGATTGTTTACCATTTGTCAAGAATAAACATTCCTTTTAAATGAGATCACTGTAAAATATGCTCTCTAGCAAATAAAAATTAAGCTTCTGGGAAAATCAGTAGAAACCTCCTACACAGACCACCACTTTCAGTGTTGCATAACTCTTATCTTTTTTGTTCAATGTAACTGTCAAAAAGGCAAGATTTACAAAATGTTTTATCACTGGAAAAAAACTGTACAAACATTAGACAAACTTCCAAGACACAGGCAATACTAACTACAGACACTGTTTATTTGATAGTAGTATAGTATAACTACCAACAAGGAAACATTGGTAACTAAATTCCTTCAATGTCAAGAAGGAAATATTTATTGACAAAACTGACTTACATTTATTCAAACTTGTACATGTTTCATGACAAATTACTTTTTCATGTTTAACAAGGAAGGTGTGGACACATCACTAATTACCTGATGGGACTTTGTGTGAGGATAATGCTAGCAGCATCACTAGGTAAAGAAGTTTAGTTACCTGACATGGTTCCGAAAAAAATCTGAGCAGTTGCATGACTCCAATATGTAAAAAACAGCTTCACACTTAGAAAGCCTGTGTCAAAAAGTAGTTGAGTTGTATAGGAAGACTTTTTAAAACTGGTTTTTGATTTGGTTCAATTGGTGAAAATAGTGAAACCAAAAACCAACATTAAGTAACTAACCCAAACAGCTGTGTTTTCTGTGTAACTTACTTAACTTCAGTCAGTTTCATCTTTAAATTATTCCATAGAACGGAGAACTTCTATGGAGGAAACAGCACCTTTTTATTGTATTCATGATGGTAATAAAAGTAAATACCCTGTGCTTCAATAAAAAATACTGTGAAAACCCCTCTGGGTATGGGCTTATAATGTGCAAACTACTGTTGACATACTGTACATATATTGAAATAGCACAACTAACAGGCCTAAGTTACATCTCAACCACCACACTGACACATCCAACATACCAACATTGGGCCCCCTGTACATAGCCCTAACTGTGGTCTAACAAGTATCCCTAACTCTCCCCTCCCACCCACCCACCCACCCACCCCACATGTCAGCCTTAAGTTGATTGTAGGCTAAACCACTAACCAGAATGCAAAAATGCACTGTGGTTTGTATGACACACATCCAATCCCAGATAATGCTAAGGTGTCCCATTTCTCTCACAAACTGGTCAAATGTTATCTAAATGTGTTGGAAAAATATAGTTTTGTGTTCATATTTGACCTTGGGAATTCTTGGGAAATTTTGATTATTGACCTGTGGTGACCTCAGATGACCTTTAACCTCCAACAAGACCAATACGTTTTTGCTACTGTATTTAATGCATCATCATGTGAAGTACAAAAATTAAAATACTGTGTTAACAAGGTTTTCAGATTTTGACACCACTATGACCCCAGATAAAAATTGACCGCTACTAAAACTGATTGCATTCTTTCACTCACCATGGGCATCCACATATCACATATGACATGTATACATGCTACATACCTTGAGATATTATTGAAACATAGCATAACTATACCATACCTCACCAGCCTCTGTATATAGCCCTTACTGTGGTCTAACAATTACCACCCCCTCCTTCATGTCAGCCTTAAGTTGACCATAGGCTTACTCACTAAAAAGCATCTTAAACTTCAGTCACTGATTTTAAGTAAAGCAAGTGCATCTGGCAGCCTAATTAGTTTAATAAACTGATGATATAATGGTACTTTTGTACTTCTGAATCCTGAGGTTGTTGTCCAAAACTCTGAGCAGGCAGAATCCTTCTAAGTGGTTTCCAATTTGTTCAAGTCCACTATAGTACTGTGCACACTGCCATACAAGCTACAGAGCCTCTGCATATCAAGGTCTCTCAGCAAATTGATTACCTAGGTGATATACATCTCATAACATAATTACAGGACATGTGTATATTACCTCAACTAAGCCCTTAGCAATATTTTCGAAAGCTTTACTTCAGTAATTTGGCTGTACAACACCTCTTTCTTCACAGTAACTTGGCACTGGCCCTTACACTATCCTAACAATGTTTAGATGGAAATATATCAGGCCTAACCTAATCTCATGTTTCTGTAAACAGAGTCTGATTGTATGAAGAGTTTATGAGATCACAAAACATGGTGTGGAACTGCCCTACAATAGGTTGAATTATCAACAATACACATACAGCACAGTTAGGGTAGCAGTCTCACGTAGCTACGTCAATGTTTTTCCTCATTTACTTCGCAGGTTAAGTTTGTTAGAAGGGATCATTCAGCATGAGATGGCAGTAGGTAAGGAAATTTTGCAGAATGGGTCCACTCAGCAATCTTTGAGAGAATTTCCCCCAAAATGAATTTTTTTTGTACACCAAAGCTCTCGAATCATATTTTACTGGAGTAATATGTACAGTTTCACTTGCAATGTTCATTTTATCTTGAAGAAATACAAAAAAATCATACTAGTTGGTAAGTCTGTTATTTGAGTAATTTTCCCAAGTAGTAGAGCCTTATTTTATCTTTCGTTACATTTTATTTCGTTAATCTCCAGATATTCACTTCTTTCTTCCAGCTCACATTAACATTTTTGTAACACCTGTCAGTTCAGTTGCACTCATCTGATGAATAAGAGGTGAAAAGGCTGACTTTTAAATTGGCAAAATAAACCATAGTTCCTGTTTGTACAACCAATTTGTAAATTTAGTTTTCATCTCTTTGATTCGTGCAAACAAAAAAAAGTCTACAGTTGTCTGTAAAACAAAAACTGATAAGATTTACACTAAGTCTGCTATCCAAATGTTGAGGCATCAATTATGGGACAAAGCTTGACAAGCAAATCCTTTCATTGCCACCAGTTACAATCAGTCTACCCTTCCCATAGGAAGTTTCAGTTTTGCATTCTAGTAAACCAAGACTTACACTTAGGCAGTCAATTTTATTTCCAATAACTTAGCCATGTCAGTAATTTGCATGTACAATAATAGTGCAAGTGCTCTGTGTGTACAGGTGTGGTTGTCCATTAGTTCAAATTAAGCTGGCTACCAGAAAAAGATTCATAATGTAACACCTGTTTGGAATAGAAGTCATTCTTTTTAAACCACTGAAAAACTGATTTGCATTTTGTGGGAAATCCAACACCCTCATTGTCAATAACTGAATTACAGATGTTATATTTACAACTTTTTATATGTATTTATGTGTAACTGTTTTGAGATATTTTCTGCAAGATCCTCTACAGTTGAACTAGTCATAACCACTTTGTCAAAATGCTTTTATCTGCCCATCAGCCTAGCATTCCTTTAAGTTCAACATCACATAAATTATACCTTTCGGTGAAAAGTATGGTCGCCAGCACCAATAGAAAAGGATTTTCTAATAGCTTTGGCCTCTGCCAACAGGGCCTTTGTTCTATCTTCCTGTGCTTGGTCCAATGCTGCACTTTGTTGTGCATTCAATCTGAAAATGAGAAAAGTAGGCAGACATGTTTATAATACAGAAGCATTTTATCTCTCCAGCTGACAATGGTAAAGACTACAATTCTTTCTTTTAGTTTTCATAGTGACACCACAAAAGGGTTAGGCAACTTGGTGATGAAACATGTTGAAGTGTTGTCCTATAAACTTCCACCAAAAGTTAAATCAATAAAAAGGACCCACATGTCAAGTGCATGACTCTTATCTGTTTTCTTGGGGTTTCATGTTCACAAGATTGTAGCAGATTGACCTCTGGTGACCTCTAATGACCTTAAACCTCCACCAAAAAGAAACAGATCATGTAATCAAAATGGGGCATTTCACATGCAAAGCACCAGACCCCTTCATGGTTACCCTTCTTCATATATCACATTAACAAGCAGTGTTAAAGATTTTTGATCTTTGACCTCTGGTGACCCCAATGTGACCTTTAACGTCCACAAATATGACATTTATTCTATTCAACTGGGGCATCCACATGCCAGTAGGCGATCCATCAAGGAAACCATTTTTGAGATATTGTGTTTACCATGTTTTGACCATCTAACATCTTGTGACACAAAATGAACTTTGACCTCTACCTAAAATGATATGGAACATAAAGTTAATATGGGGAGACTACCTGCCAAGTATAAGATCCCTTTAGGTTATGCTTCTTGAGATACCATGTTTACACTGAAGTGTCACATACACACATTCTGTACACCCATACACACATAATCACTATATCACAAATTTCTTCTACCTTCGGAACGGTATCAAGCAAGGAATCAAAAGGAAAAATAATGACCAAACTGTTCTTTTTGTTTCTTTAAGTTGGCTCCTAAAATTGCTTCCAAGTGAAATGAACATAAATTTCTAATTTCCAAGTCTTATTTCAAATTCAACACACTTCAACTTGAATGAACAAATGGTGAAACTCACGCTGGATTGGATCTTGAGACATACACTATTTCTTTGCGGATTTGGTTAACCCTTTGCTTAGCACTGGCTATCTCAGCCTTCAGTATGTCTGGATCATATCTTGCACTGCCACTGGAACTGTTGGAGTTTACTGGTAAAAATAAAGTGATTCAAAAGTTATAGAGCAATTTCTACATTTTGGCTGAGTAGAGCACTTTATCTGATAGACAAATTACAGGTAATTTAAAACAAACAGCATCACAGTATGTTATTCTGGTTTGAGGGATGTAGATTTTTAAGTCACAAACTGAACAAACTGTTGATATATAGCAAGTCTCTTGTGATGTCTTGGAGTCAAAATAGTTAGAGGCATTCTCTTTGATACACCCAATATTTAACTTTCCCAAATTATTCTCTCTATGTTCATTTTCAAAAAAATAAGATTATCTGCTAAATATCAGAGGAGCCTATTCATGATACAATGCATCTACTATAGCTTTGTTATGATAATGAATTTTTGCTTCAAGTCCTTTGGAAGCAATCTTTAAATAGCGACATCTTAAAAGTTATCGGGTTTTTTTGGAGGGGGGGGGATCTTCCTTTAATATTTTAAATTTCCATCATGAAACAAAAGTACTGTTTTCATGAATTGTTTTCACAGGATTGTAAGTAACCTATAAATAAAAGATGTGAAACTTTTTGTAACATTTTGATGAGTCTCATGCACACTTAAAGTAGAAAATGGGATGTCCATTGTTTCGAAACAACAATAATGTACATACAGTACATTAGGTACCACTCTTTCAATCAATGGAGGATCTTTAGTGCTGAAAATAGGAAAACAAAATTAGGTTTCATGAAAAAAAAAAAAAAAAAAAAAATTTCACTTGTGGTTTGGATCTGATTAATGAAAGGCAGCACTTACAACTGGTTCTGGAATGCCATTCACTCAACTGCATATCAAGCTGATACACCTATGAATATCAAAGAAAGCAAAAATGTTGTAAAGGTTTGTTAAGACTAGGTTTTTCCACTGGAGAGAGCAAAAGTTGTAATGATTTCCATCACACCAGGAAGTGGGGGACTCCCTAATCACACATGTCATTACACCAGTCAGGTAAATCAAGGCTATGCAGTGTGTAGTAAATGGTAACACATTTCCACCCTTACTTGTTTCCTTGGATGGACCCATATTTACTAGCCTCTCTGTTGCCAAATTCTACCTCTGCTCATAGCAAACTCCATCCATCAGCATTCATTGTTTATATGAGTGAGGTCTTCCTAGGGCTCTGGGAGGCTGCCATTTATAACCCTTTCATAATTATGATGAACAGACAATGATGAGGCCATTATCTTCATAAAGACGTTATTTCATACATGCAAAAAGATAACTACAATACAACTCAACTGCTGTTTCAGGTGTCCATGCAAGTTTAGTTTTCAGTATAGAAAAACATCCAGTGTCCCACTTTGTACAGTATTAGTATGCCTTTTCACTGACTGCCGGCACTTTTCAGACTAAAACCACCAACAGAAGATACCACTATCACAACCAAGATATCACGAATCAACTTACGGAAAAGTTAGAGCCTTCAAGAATTTATGTGACAGCCCCCTCATCATGACAACAACTTGAAAAGTAACATCCTCTACAAACCCAGACTATGTGCCTAATCTACAAAGAACTACCTGGGTTGACAAAACTAGTTTTTTACTAGAACTCTGACAGTCATCACATATTGAAATGAAGTTATTTCACTTAAACATTTATAGTTGGGAGTATTAAAGTTTTAGCTCATTTCAAATTATTAGAAAGGGATCCTTTTCCACAATGACTTCTGAACACAAACTTTGTTTTATTTTAACAGCATAAAAACCACTGATTACAGGAATAACAACTAGAAAGGCAGTAGGGTGAAACCAAGGGAAAGCCACGAAAAGAAACATCACCATGTACAACACTTTTAGCCTGTTCCCACAAGCTCTGGTTTGCCCCACTCTTGCTCTACCCTTGCTCCACCAATCCATCTAACCCTGACTTTTGCCTTGGGTGAACGCGGCAAGCCCGAGCTTAATTAAGCCCCTCGTTCGTTCAAGGTGGAGTTAGATCAGCCAAGCCTGGGCTTATTCTGACAGGTGTAAATAAATAACCATCTCTGGAGAGTTGATGAATGGAGTGGCCTTACAAATTGTTGTTTGGGGTATTAAAGTGTCTGGTGTGACTTCCAATGGAGAAGTCTTGAAGCAATGGGTTTTGTGTTTATGCTGCTGAGGTTGACCCATCATCAATCTGAATGTTGAAATTCCACACTGCCAGGGTAAAAGTCAACTCGTATGAACGCAGGTCAAATTTGCAGAGCTTATTAGTGGTTCAGACATTAACCCAATTTTGACTTGCCCAGGAAATAGGTGAGTTCATGGGAACACGGTATTTGTGCAATGCACAATTCGTCAAGTTGGCAAACTTTGCACAATTCATCCAGTTGGCAAACTTCAATAAGACTGTCCAAACACCAGATACAGTGGTATATTGTTCTTAGGATTTAAACGATAATTTGGCTCATGAAACAATAGAAGCCTTGCTGTACAAATGGCTGGGACCAAGAACAATTTTAAGGAAATGACATCTGAAGTTTATTTGAGAACCTTCTTTATACTTGCAATCTACCAGGCACAAAACTATTTTAATCTGTATACGTAAAGCACACAAAAGTACAAAACACAGGAAAGAATTAAACCCTCTTCTCCCTTCAACTTTGTCTTTCTTTTCATAAATGAAACATATTCATGACACGAGTGACAGTACTTGTGCACTATCACTTGCCTCGAGTGGAAGTGCATGTACTGTCCATTTAATTTTCTTTTTGAAAATCAGTTTTAAAGTAGAAAGCAACGCAGAGAATTGCAGATCTCATCTCCTCCAGTTTCAAGTTCATCAGCGCACGCCGTTTAGGATTTTGACCTTTGACCCAACACTTAAAACTCAAAAGCACTATTTCTGAATAGTATCTTATCAGTCCTGGCATATCATGTGGTTTAAGTACTTTTTCTATTCTGATGGAGAAATTATGGCAAAAAACTGTTTTCTAGTAAATTTGACTTTGGACCTACATTTTGATCTTCGACCCCACTGCTTCATCCACAACTACAAAGGCTCTGTAATGTAAGTGTTCTGGACCAATAGCCCCACAATGTTATAAGAAGGTTCTAATCTATTAAACTTGAAATATAATGCTGACAAGGTTTTTTAGACCTTGGACCTCTGGTGACTTGAAATGATACAAAACAGCAATTTTGTAATAAATATGGTAAATATTACACCATGTCTAAAAGTTTCTATGAGGTACAAATCATAAAATATCCTATTATTCAAGTTCTTTGGATGTTGTCACTCAGCGACCTCAAATGACCTTTGACTCTACCAAATACAGGCACTCACTCAATGTAATGCATTAACATGGCTAAGCATGGGAACTATATATGCATGCTTCATTTCTTGAAATAATTGTTTTACAAGCTTTTCAGAGTTTTAAAATCTGGTGCCCTCAGATGGCCCTTGACCGCCACCAAACTTGATAAGGTCCTTCCTCTTGATATATGTGCATCTACTCTATTTGAACATGTGCTTCACTGTGCTTCCTATCTGGAGATATTGTGTTACCAAGTTTAGAATTTGACCTTCCATGACCCCTGATGACCTTTGAGTATACAAAAAAACATTCATTGCTTATATTTTGCTGCAATGCATCCAAATGGAAAGCCTGAAGAACACCCATGCTTCCCACCTTTAGATACTGTGTTAACAGTGTTTTCAGATTTTGACCTCTGGTGACCTTGGATGACCTTTGACCTCCGCCAAAATCCTTTTGGTTCTTTCTCTTCATCTACATGTGACAAGTTTCACTGCTTCCTATCTGGATATACCATGTTTACAAGGCTTTCGGAGTTTGACCTCCGATAGCAGTTGATGCCCTTAATGTCAGAAAATGCCTCTAAAGTCAATCTCAGGAAGGAGCTTATATGGTACTCATTTTCTTTAACTGGACACTTTCTACAATGTTTCTTTTAAAGGTAGTTTTCTTTTTGACACAAAACAACTTTTTGGTTGGCAATTTGTGTTTGCTTGAAATGCTCACTTCTTTAATGAAGGTTAACATGTAAAGCATGTTCAATGAAGTCACTGCACACATTAAAACTGAGCTATTGTTTATGGCAACATAATATAAGGTCCCCAAGTACCCAATGGGGGCAGCAATCAATTACCCAGTTCCTGTATTTTGTACCTATGCAAACACTAATACCAAAGCCCCTTCAGAGTGAAGATGGTATTGCATAACTTTTGGACTGATTTAGGCCTTTACCACTGCACTGTACACTACTGTATACTACCATAGGTCTACATCTTACATCAGTGATCAACTAGTGAAACAAATGAATTTCTTGTATGCATTTATGCAAAACTGTTCAGGCAAAGACCCTATCTAACCTAGAAAGGAAATTGCATATCATAAGCAGCACCCTTTATGGAATCATCAAGATAATTGGGTAGCTGTTCAAGTGTAAGAACACCCAGTCATTCAAAGAGGCACAAAATCATGTCACAAAATCTACAATACTTACTATCAAAGTTGAAAAAAAGAGCATTGCATATTACAACTTTCTTTCCAAGACTGATACCACTAAAAGTAAAATTTTCCCAATTTTGTGTCATATTGTGTCTTCATGATAAAACTTTTGATACCTCATTTTCTGCTAACTGGAGGCGCTGTTCCTTCACATCTCGGATTTCTTGGGCTGAATTTAAATATTCTTGGAGCATTGTTTTCTGTTCCGTTCGCCATTGTGCTCGTGGATCTTCAAGTTGATTGAACTCTAACAAGGAGAACATTTCAAAGGTATACTACAAACACCATAGACAATATGTTCATTGGAAAGAAATAAAAACCAGAATGCAAAAATCATTGTGGTTTCAATGATGTATGTTTTATTCCAAATAATGCAATGTTATCACATTTCTTTCAGTCACTGGTGAAATGCTATTATAAGTTGTTGGAAAAATACAGTTTTGTGTTCATATTTGCTCTTGGGAATTCTTGGCAAATTTTGCGTTTTGACCTTTAGAGACCCCAGATGACGATCTTGTAAATTCTTGAAAAATTTTGCTATTTAACCTGTGGTGACCTGAGGTAAAGATTTTGGGAACTCTTGGGAAATTTTGCTTTCAGACCTCTGGTGACCCCAGGTAAAGATCTTGGGAACTCTTAGGAAATTTTCCTTTTGGACCTCTAGTAACCGCAGAAAAAAGATTTTTGTTTTCAGCCTTAGACCCGTGGTGACCCCAGGTGACCTTTGACCTCCACCAAAACCAATAGGGTGCTTAGTCTAACCATAACATCTAATTACTAAAAATGAAACTTATCCAAGCTTCCTACATCAAGATATGGAAGTAAGGGAGTAAGGGAAAACAAGCCAGTGAGCCACAACTGGAAAAAAGGCCGTGGCCGGCTCGACTTGAACCAATTGGTTGGAAACTGGGCCATTAAACCTCATCTAACTACATCAAGATATGGTGTGAACAAGGTTTTCTTTTGACCCTTGTGACCCCAGATGACCTTTGATCTCCACCAAAAACAATTGGGATTCTCTCTCTTAACATAAAGCAGCTACATACTACTGTAAGTGTGAAATTCATCCAGGCTTCCTACCTCAAGATATCGTGTTTACAAGATTTTTGGAATTTGACCTCCAGTGACCCCAGATGACCTTTGACCTCCACCAAAAACAACAATGTTCTTCCTCTTACCATGCTTAAGCATCAACATACACATATGAAACCAATCTAAGCTTCCTACCTCAAGATATAGTGTTAACAAGGTTTTCATAGTTTGACTCTCAGTGACCCCAGATGACCTTTAACCCTCACTAAAAACAACTGGGTCCTTCCTCTTGCCATAATGCATCTACACACTAAGTATGAAATCAATCCAACCTTCCTACTTCAAGATATCGTATTAACAAGGTTTTCAGAGTTTGACCCCCAGTGACCCCAGATGACCTCGACCTCCACCAAAAACAACAATGTTCTTCCTCTTGCCATTAAGCATCAACATACAAAATATGAAATTAATCCAAGCTTCCTACCTCAAGATAGTGTTAACAAAGTTTTCATAGTCTGACCCTCAATAACCCCAGATGACCTTTAACCCTCACTAAAAACAATAGGGTCCTTCCTCAATACCATAATGCATCTACATACTCAGTATGAAATCAATCCAAGCTTCCTACTTCAAGATATCGTGTTAACAAGAATTTCAGAGTTTGACCCCCAGTGACCCCAGATGACCTTTGATCCTCGCCAAAAAGAATAGGGTCCCTTCTCCTACCATACCACATCTTTACACTAAGTATGAAATCAAACCAAGCTTCCTACCACAAGATATTGTGTTAACAAGGTTATCAGAGTTTGACCCACAGTGACCCCAGATGACCTTTGACCCAGGACAAAAATCAATGTTCTTCCTCTTAACATTAAGCATTAACATACTAAATATGAAATCAATCCAAGCTTCCTACCTCAAGATATAGTGTTAATAAGGTTTTCAGAGTTTGACCCTCAGTGACCCCAGATGACCTTTGACCCTCACTAAAAACAATAGGGTACTTTCTCTTACCATACCGCATCTACACACTAAGAGTGAAATCAAACCAAGCTTCCTACTGCAAGATATCATGTTAACAAGTTTTTCAGAATTTGACCCCTAGTGACCCCAGATGACCTTGACCCTCGCCAGAAACAATAGGGTTCATCCTCTTACCATGATGCATCTACATACTACGTATGAAATCAATCCAAGCTTCCTAACTCAAGATATCATGTTTACAATGTTTTCAGTTTGACCTCCGGTGACCCCAGATGACCTTTGACCCCCGCCAAAAACAATAGGGTTCTTCATGTTACCATAACACATTGACATTCTGAGTATGAAATCAATCCAAGCTCCCTACCTCGAGATATCATGTTAACAAGATTTTCAGAGTTTGACCCCTGGTGACCCCTGGTGACCCCAGATGACATTCGACCCCCACCAAAAACAATACGGTTCTTCCTCTCAATATGGGGCATCTATGTACCAAATTTGAGAACTGTCAGAGTTTCCCTTCTTGAGATATCGTGTTAACGCTGTAATCGTAACATGCATTCTTCCACAACGCACTCCCGAAGTCTGAACTCTTCAGGACTTCAAGTGGCCTTTGACCTCCACCAAAGCAAGGCCCACGCACAATGTGAGTTTTTATTCTACCAAGAACAAGAGGGGTGGAGCGCTGGCATGAGCCGAACCCAGAAAAACTGGCCAGTATACTGTCTTGGGGGTCTTCATACTGCTTTAAGATATTGTGTGGGAAGAGTTTTCACAGTTTGACCTCTTTTGACCTCAAATGACCATTCCTTGCCACCAAAAGCAACTCTTTCTCACCTCAATGCTGAGCATCTATATGTATATATATGCTAAGTATGGGATCCCTACAAATACCCTTGAGTTATCCCTTTATGAGGGTTTTCAAATATCACTCCTCTGTTGACCTCCAATAATCTCAGACTGCCACCAAAAACAATGGGTCCTTTTACCCAATATGAGGCATGCACACCTGTATATAACATTCCTCATTTGCACTCTTCTTATATCATGTGAAATACCACCTGTTTACAATTAGTTTGTGAAATTTTCATTGATCCACATCCACTAACCTCAGAAAACATTTTTTACCTTTAGCAAAAACAAAAGGGTTCTACAAACTGTAATGCAACTATGTGCCAATTATGAGCTACCCACCCTTCCTAATGTGAGATATCTTCCTGTATATAAGGAGTTTCCCCACAACTTACTGGTGTGGGTATTCACGAGCGACTATACTTACTCCTTGCTGCCTACAATATGCATTATTCCCGAGCGGAGAGAGGCACCCGAAAATTATTTTAACACCGCGCCCTCAACGTGACCGGAAGCCGGTCCCCTGACCCGCTGACCCGTCCTCAATGGACTGAGCACCAGCGAGTAAGGAGTTAGCCTCCCATTCCCAAAAGGCCAAGACCTTGTCACTTACCTAAGTGGAGGAGCGATGACTGTGAAGGCCCTGGCGTCGGCTCCGGGGG
>WURT03038550.1:0-14891 GCA_009936505.3 Holothuria glaberrima
TTACCTCAATGTACATCGCTGTTACTAACGATGACGCCGTTATTGACGAACTTTGCGTAATTCGCGTTCCATACCTAATAACTCAACACTTTATATCAACTCCAGGAGTGTGCGACTGCACATTTTCTGCGATTCTGTGATCTATCGAAGGACGCAGGATGTGGGTGAGGGTTATAAGCCAGTTTAAGTGCGGGGGTTATGTTTTTTCGTAGTAAAGTGTACTAAGATACAAAATGGTGCGTACATTGGCAAACGTAAGAAGAAACAGAAGGGCCTGGTGATTTCATGGTTTAGTGAAACCTTCGAGGTAAAAAAATAGGAAGCCCTTTAAGGTCTATATACGATTAGAAACATAGTGAGGAGAATGAAATTATCAGTATTTTCAACAGAATAAACATAAAAAATGATAACTTTAGAATTTTGATTTCAATTTCATGTCCTTCATTTTTTCAAATGAGCAGAAGCACCGGAAAAGAGGGCGGGGATCCTCAGGTCCTTGGAGCCCCCTCTTCTATCCAAGCTTGAACCGTTTCTTATTGTAACGACTCATCTTACTTATTATGGCCCTGGAATACTGACTGTCGAGAACACACAGATTGCATCACATGATAAATCTGGATGATACGTAACTTGAGAGTCAAAAAGCTACTTGGGCTTATCAACGACCATTTACCACACTACTCCAGACTGACTGATTGTCAATATTAATGTCCTTTTGGATTAGACAGAATATTAAAATACAGGCAAAGACCAACTGTTAAACAAATTTGATAATGCTTCGTTGGCCACAGAGAAGGGAAGTGGGGGCGTAGTTTGCACACCCGTGATCTGAACAAAACACTACCATACCTAACATATAAAAATTGTTTTATCAAAATACCTCATAGATCATCCAAAATGTTCATTTAAGGGGCTCTAAAAGTGCCGACAAGTGAGCATTCTATTAAGCTTACAAAATAATGCTATTAATTCGTGTTAATTGAAAAACATGTCAATAAAATCGAACAGGATAAAAGCGCGGTAAAAAGCTGAAAATGTCGTCGAAAGTCCATTTGAGTCACGAGGAAGGCGATCAACCCTTCACTCTTAAGGAGCCACGCCAATGAGGCTGTATAAGTTCATTTCACAACCATTCAAGAATGCTTTTTAACAATTTATAGTTTCTCCCTACATCCAGTATTGTGTAGTGAACGAAGGGGAAAAATTGTCCTAATGTTCAGAGATTTATAGGCAGTAAATTGCGATGCAATAAGTTATTTCATACTGTTGTTATAGTTTTTCAAAATGGCGATACGAGTGCAATTGGATTTGCCTTGTGTTAAGCTTTCCACGGGCGTCATAAATAGTCTCTACGTCTCTGCCTACCATGACTGGACGACCCCCCCCCCTTTTCGGCAATTCCGAATCCGAACGATTTCCCCAGACGATATCACCCAGGACAATTCAAGGCAGGACAATTCGAATCATAACAAGTACCACGACTGCCCCAACAAACATTTGAAATTGTCCTTGATGGTAATTATCCGGGAAATTTTCTCCTTGCGAGAATTGTCAGGGAATCACTGACTACATCCTAATGAGCAATCGTAAACCGTAAAGACTTTATCTTGTTCGTGCATGTTATGGTTTGTATTAAATTCTGAATAAAAACAAATTCAAAAATTCATCCATCTTGCGTTTATCTAATGGAAACAACTAAAATGATTTTAAAAATAGTGGTCTTCAGTGATGATATTAGTAAAATGCCAGAGGGTTACTCACATGATTATAGCATGAATTTTGTATAAGATTTGCCAGTATTCCAATTGAAAATAATCTTTCACAGGTGCAAGCTTAATGTGTGGACAACTGTTTAATTTTAATTCAGATTAAATCGGGATCAGTACTGGAACTTCATAGGATCATATAATCTTCTTTTAAACTTCCAACTTTTTTTATACAACACACGTGATTTAGCATCTCCCTTAGGCTGAGGTTACGTCATCCGGCCTATTTATAATCTAGCCTATGCGTCTCTTGGCCAGTGGAATTAAACACAATTGAATAAAGCAAAAAGAATTTGACGTAAGAATTGTACGCCGCAGATAAAATTAGATCGAAATTCAAATGTCATTACTCCTTCATTGAGGGCACATCTAGTCCTTTAATTCGCGTAATCTAATTCAGTTATTGAGTTGACATATAGACCTTAAGAAAATTAGTGACCGAGAAGGAGCCCTTGAATAGGTTATTATAGATGAAAATGAGCAAAATAACCACTCATCCAGATTAAATCTACCTCACGTGATCTGTCATCTGGAACATACATCTCTCCCTCCTTACCATGGATTCTTCAAGATGCCTTTAGTCATCTCATGTTTACCTAAATCTTTTGTCGGCGATTCCCAACTTTAGATCTTTGAAAGTTTAAAATGGAATCGCGCTATTTTTGCCAATTGATTATTGTCAACCTACATTGCTTTTAATGAAAGGAGAAGTACTCGAGTTGAATTGTTTGTAAAAACAAAAGAAAATATTCCCAAAATTCAATGGAAGAGACCTTTCATATATAGTGACCATCAAGTGTGGCTTGAATTCTACGAAAACGTCTAACGTACAGACGTATGGTCAGGACGATGATATATTTAAAAAGAGCTGATTCGTAACTTGGCATAATAGGTTGAAATAATTTGATATAACTGTCTATGTAAGATAACCACAGCCCTAGCAGTACTTACTTCCTTGTCTCACAGAATTTTTTAGTGGAAATTAAAAGCTTCACATGTCAGGAATAAGTAAAAAAGAGCAAAGTTCCAAACCACATCTTACAAAACTGATCTTTATATTATGTTTGGTTGAGAAAAATTGCAATTTTAATATCATTTTATGGAGCTAACGGTATCTAAGGACACTGACCTGTAGCAAGTCCATACACTCTAGAAACTGTGGGGCTCGTATGCCACCTAACACAGCGTTGGGTAAAAAATGCCCAGAATGGTCCAAAAAATGCCCACGTTGGGTAAAATTTACTTACTTTTTGACCAACTTATGCAAATTCTTTACCCAACACTGTCTGGTGGCATACGTGCCCAACAGTTTATAGAGTGTATTAAAGCTATACCCATTTACCATTGTCTGTTGTATTCTATCAAGATGATTTCACGTTTTAGTTAAATTATGGTTCTCACCCTCAATTATTAAAATTATTTCAGAGAAATTTATGTTGTTTGTGTTGATGAGATTTTTTGGGGAAGCTAACAATGACATGTAAATGATATCTTTATCTGCTGAGACAAAGTGAAATAAACTACATGTAAAAGATGCACAATACCACTCAGCCATTAGTTAGGCACTTATGCAATGAGTTAATGGACAAATGTGTGAATCTCAGAAACTAATCAAGGTAATTATTATCAGATTACCCACTGGTCTTTGTTTAATGAAAGTAATGTGATGTGTTTTCTTCTCTCGTAAAGGTTAATTTATCCAAATTTATTGACTAACTGAATGAAATCATTATATGTCATAATGTGACGTCACTTTAGCGGCGCTTCCACTTTTATGCTTAGTAATGATAGTTTTTAAAGTATTTTGCTTTTAATATCAGGGAAGGTTTTAGAAGACCTTATATCTATTCTCCCTGGTCAATGATAGTCTGTTCCAGAAAAAATTCTTCTGGCAGGCGGCATACTTTCATCGCACCCAGTGTCAAGTTCCTCAAAGGTACCCTCACAGATTCCTGGCTCTTTTCCCCATGCGCCACATTTCGGGAAAGGAGTTTCGATTTATCGATAATCATGCAACAGTAGCTATACAGGTAAGGTTATTATCTGTTCTGAGCGATCCCGTAGCCAGCTTTACATTTTTAGGGGGGCAAGTGTTGTGATTGATGGGGCATAAAATTTCCTCCTAATTTCCGATGGGGGGGGGGGGCTTGAACATTTGATGGGAGGGCGTCTTGTCCAGTTGCGTACCCAGGATTTCTCTGAAGTGGGCCATGCAGTATGTTGTGTGATCACCGGCCTGGGGGACGGGTTTAAAGGGAGGGGTTCCCCTCTCCTTGAAAATTTTTGAAAAATTAGGTGTCCTTACATGCAATCTGGTGCCTTTATGCTACATTTTGAAGTAAATTTTTTTAAAAATTGACGTATTTTTATTAACTAAAGAAAAATATTAGCATCAGTGAGGGGGCCATGGCCCAATCTCCCCCGCCTGTGTACGTCACTGTACCAAACTCCCGTTAGGGATCCAGCAACCCGAAGCCGGTCAGATCCGACGTCATGTCGAAAGAATGCTGAACGCAAAAGTTTGTCCCGTGAAGTTTGGGAGGGGTCTAAGGGGAAGGCGATCCTTCCCCTTTGAAAATTTTGGAAAAATTAGGTGTCCTTCCATGCAACCTGGTGCCACATATGCTACCATTTGAAGTAAAATTTGTGTTAAGCATAATGGAGTAGATTCCACCAGATTAACTACTCTGCAGTTTCAATTTTTATCTGGTGGGGCAGAAATATTTTGGGGTCATTGCCCTGAATGCCCCCGTGGGGGAATTCGTTCTATCGGGGAGCTGCCTAACAACTCTAACTCACTGGTTTCACAAAGGAAACACGGGGCTTACGTACCTAGAAGTGACGTAGCTATAAATTCCGATGATTGGGTAGCTGGGGTGAAAATTTCAACTTAATTGGTTTGAAGACAGAAATTTCGATTGCTACACTCTATGAAGGTGTTTCAGCGACTTAACGTGGTCGTGCGTCCTTTTGGTTGCTGGATATTTTGTCCGTCATGTGTCCATTGTGTCACAGTAGTATCTATGGTAATACCCTTTGCGTGCACTGTAGATACTCTTACTGCGCATGCCGTGTCCGGCACTGCCGGGGAATCCCAGTCGAGTGACGTCACTTAAAAGACCTCTTTATCCGGCAGCCATGCCATCAGTTTGGCTAAGATCAGATATCCAACCTTTATCGACCCCTTTTGTCCCGAACAGACTATTTCTCAGAACATTTGCAGTTTTACTGGTAGATTTGCACCGTGGCCCTTCCTTCATATACTTACTTGCCAACTCATTTATAGCACAACTGTTTAGCGCCCAATCCAAGAATCAGTCATTGGTGGGGATGAGGACGGTTCCTGGAGAGGGTGTCATATGGGTAGGGGCGAATCTTGGGGCAAGGGGTTCGGAACCCTCTTTTATTAGCAGTTAAAATTTTACTAGACTCTTCCTTTCATTTCGTACCACAAATCGGTCGCAAAGTATAAAATTTTTCGTAAGTTCTTAACAAACTATTAAATGTTAGCACAATCCGCGCTTTTTTTTTCTTTGCCACAACCCCCCCCCCAACTCCTTTGGGTGTTTTCAAACGACGTTGTGGAATTATTCTAGCGAGAAATTTTCTAAAAAGACAGGCAAGTCCAACCTCAGGCTTGCAACCGTCAACAGGTAACTGTATGTCGATCATATATTATGAACAACAATTGTAGAGTAATTGAAGCCTACATGATTTGAAGTATATACTTTACTTCACAAGGTTATTCAAAGGTCACTGAGTGCATTTTCAGAGAATATGCGTCATGAACATGTTTATTAATCCTCTACCTGTTTGTTATACTTTTAATCCTCTCCCGATCACTTCCCGTTGGAAGCTCAGTGTTTATTTGGATTCCCCTTCAAAGTTAGTAAAACTAAGTTTTTTGTGAAGTGCTTGGTGTGCTCTGATTTTGTGTCATTTGGATGTCAGTTAAAAAGCATCATTCTAACGTCCCCATTTCAGTTTGTAATTACCCCAAAGCTTCCATGAGACCCTTTGCCAGTCTTGTATTATCAGCATTTGAGGGGTGCCATGCCATAGCCAAAATATCACTAAACAATGGTAGTTGCTTAACATGTTATCAGTTCAAAGATTTGCCAAAGATGGCACCGTTTAGCATCTAAGCCTCCATACATAAACAAAAATTTCTCAAGGGGAGGAGTTTCACACCCTCCATTTGGACATTACACCCTTTCCTTACCCTGACCAAAATAAGAACAATCACTCAAATATGTGAATTTTTCAACATATGATCAGTTTGAATTTTTACCTAAGATAGCCCTAATTGGCAACTCGCCCAACTTTGACAAACACATATTCCTCAATTGCCCGTCCCGTAAGATCCCTCCTCCAGAATGGTGCCTAGCTCGGCAGTAGACGACAAATGAAGGGTCCAATCCGGTTGCAAATAATTGTAGATACTTTCTGGCCTATCTGAGGTGGGATTACGATATCGTCTTCTGTGATTCCCCCAATCATCAAATCCTGGAGGTTCCACTGGGGCTATGACTGAAAAGTCGTTGGTTCTGTTTCTGGAATGGGACATAATTACAGCCATTTTAATGTCTGTGATTTACGTTGTCAGAGTCACCCAATCGCACAATGTCACATATTTTCAAAAGGTCAGCATGTCAGAAGGGTGGAACTTGGGTCCCTCCCCAACCGTCCCCACCCCTCATTGGCGCTTCTCAGCTCACTCGTACCTTCTTCATTCAGTATAGAAACCCCTTTTTCAAATCCTGCACCCGCCCCTGTGGGAGAAGTGAACTTTTAGCCCACCTTGGAAGCGGCCGAGTTCAGGAATTTTGGCACTTAGAAATTGCATTTTCAAACACAATTATCCACTATAGTTGTATACATCTGTTAACAGTGGCGTCCCCAGTGTGGGAGAAATTTAGCATTCCATGTGGCCTAGATTGCAGTAAAACGCAGTCTAAAACACAACGTTTTCACTGCAGTAGTCTGTCTACCATGAGGAAAATTAGAGATGATGCCAACGCCTCCCACCCACCACTGCAACTGATGGTACCAAAAAGGCCGTGGCCGGCCCGACTTAAGCCAATTGGTTAGAAACTGAGCCGAAGAACCTCATCTAACTAACTCTTGAAGGTTATACGTATTAAATAAAAAAAAAATTGGTCTAACAATGTTGATTTTCCAACTTGACTGTAGTCTACGTGAAAACTAATATCAGGTGACCTAAAATTTCCGTGTACTCTGCTTTTCTAAGCATCCGTTTACTCCTGCTGTTGCGAATGCCGCCCCACCCCCACAAAAACTCACTATTTTTCTCCTGGATTTTCCAACAAACATACATTAGCTAGACACCGAATATTCCTTTTTACAAGCAATGCCGTGTTAGAAACAAGTGACCCATTGCTCACGGGAGAAGCATTCGTTATTTTTTATGTAGGCAGTCGCAATTTTTGTTCTGCTGACCCGAAAATCCGTTTCAAGTTTTTCTATGTACTGCCAACAAATAGGAATACACAAAGGTGGCTTGACCTACATAATGGCTAGCGGGAGCGGGAGTTGTTACAACTCTCTAGGTAGAGTGCGGCGGTGGGATGCCGGTTGTCTCACGAAGGGTTGAGGGATACAGAGATAGTCAATCCAACGGTAATTTATCGCTTTAAATATTAAGGGAGACAATATTCAGGCAGAGGCTCTCCCCTGTTAACCTTGACCACTGGTCTGACGCACAACCCTTTAGAAACGCCTCTGGTGCTCACTGACATATGAAAAGAAAAGCATGACATTCAGTAAACGAAAGAAATGAGAGTTCTAAGCCCAATGGAAAAAGCAATATGAAAAAAAATACATAGCTCAATATGATATCGAGATATCGAAATTGTTATCACTCAAAGGGGAACTGCTATTTTCCAACCATGCCTTGTGGAATGTTAACTTTTTAAATTCGACGCTATGTGTCTGAGATTTTTTGTTTCTCTTTGTAAAATGTTTTTCTTTTCACACCGTAAAAGGTTCAAGTGGGTTTGTTTCTAAGTGACTTCAAAAATGCATTAAACAGACTATGTATGCCTGAAATCAAAACAAAACAAAGATAAATTATGAAGAAAAACATAGCATGAGTTGAAGGAAGTAAGTCTGCGACATCATAACAGCCTGACTTGCATCAGGTGCCTATAATAGCGGCACCCTTGTAAATGACAAGCAAATGTGACAAGCATAAATTCCAAACTTAACCACACAATCAATTAACACAAGACTTAAAAGAGAGGCCATCAGAGAGAGCCTGACAACACTGAGAACAAGAACTAGCTTAATATGGTTTTAACAAAGTTGAACAACTTCAACAAAAACAAGCGAAGTCAGCTATTTTACTGGTCCGCACAAGGTTGCTTTAGATTTTGATTGTATATACCCTGACAAATGTGAGGGAAAGCCATCTATAAAGGTGTTTCACCGACGTCTATTTGGTTGTTCGATATTATGTTTACCCATCAAGCGTTCATTTTGTCATAGTGGTTTCTATGGTCATGCATTCTGCGTGTACTGTAAATACTCTTAATGCGCATGTGCTGTGCCCAGCAGCATGTCAATCCAAGACGCATGACGTCTCATGAAATACCTCTATAAGATCTATCACGATTACCCTAGATAAAATACCATATTTATGAAGTTCACATCATTTAACCTCTGTTGATCCCAACTGACCTTTGACTTTCACAAAAGCAATATAGTTCTTTTACTAAATATGGCTGGGGCATCCTTATGCTAAGTATGAGTTGCACTATTGTTATCCCTATTAAATATGAGATTTGTAAGCAGTTTATAAGGTTTTGACCACTTAATTTTCAATGACCTCAGATATCCTTTTACCTCTTTCAAACTCAAAAGGGTTCATCTACTGACAATAATGCATCCTTATGCTAATTATGAAAACTATGCATGGCTCCTATCTTGAGAAATTAAAGTTACAGCGTTTTCAGTTTTTTTGACTTCTGGTGACCTCTGACCTCCTCCCAAAGTAATATCAACTATGCAAGGTATCCATTATTCGTATCTTGAGCTATAGAGTTTACAAGTGATTTCCAAGGTCTTCTTTACTTCAGCCCCGATGATCTCAGATAACCTTTAACCTCTGTCATAAACAATAGGGTTCATCTGCTGACTATTACACATGCATACGTATGAAAAGTATCCATGCTTCTTATCTTGAGATATCATGTTTTCAATGCTTTTGGATTTGACCTCTGGTACGTGGCCTCACATGACCTCCCACGTCTACCAGATATAGGGTTGTTTCTCTCAACATGATTAACTTATGCACTAACTTAGTGTGAAAATTATTTACCGTACCCATATATACATATATATATATGTATGTATATAGGTAAGGTATGTAGAATTTGGAATATATATATATATATATGTACATTTATTTACATATGGATCTGGAGAGATCCGATATGCTTCTGACTGGAAAGACAAAAAAAAACTCATACGATACACACGACAAACGATGCAGTTTAATCTTAAATAAGATATGAAAAGAGTGACGGAATTTCTTACCCGTAGTGATGAAAAAATATATTGTTTTCCAGTTTACCTGTTGGTATGTAGAAAATAGGCGTTTCGCTGATGCTAGTGCAGTCAACGTACCTTTAATGACATGAAGTTATACAACGAGCTGCAGGCAAATTTCAAGCATTGACAGCTAAGAAGATTTTCTTAGTCTCTCATGAATAAGAATGCAGCAGCATGACAGATTTGACAGAAACACGGACGTATCACTGATCATTTTCTTTCAAATTTAAATGACCTTGAAAAATCAAACAGTTGTGCTAGGTTATATTTCACTTGCCTGCGACCATTCATTTTGTGGGGTTTTGTGACATTTGGGGCAAAACAATGAACACCCTTCTTGCCTGTACGAATCATTTTCCGCCTTTTTTTTTCGTGAATGGAACTGCTACTATTGTCGATGCGCTACTCTATCGCACGTACTATGTAAAATGAGAGAAACTGACAGACAACAAATATAAAACCATTTCGTACAGTCACCATTTTGTTGGGAGTGCACTCTCGAAAAGCCCCTGGCTTCTAGTGCACTTCCTTTCACTTCTCAATACTTTGTAATTAATATGTTCAGTTGAAAATGTAACTACAATTAAAGTGAAAAAACAAAATAAATGAAATGAAATGAAATTTTCTCTTCCATCCTTCATTGCTCACGTGGTTAACACCGTTTTCGGGGCTTTTTTTCAAACGCCCCCCCCCCTCCTAACTGAATGCTGGATGGTGAAAACCAAGCGTTACCCCAAAGGAGTTCTCCCCGAAATATGATTCCATCACAGCTATTAGACTCTTCCTTTACAGATCTGTCTTATATGGCCCTCTTTCAGACTGGCCGAAAAGATACCACACAACACTTTGGCTTTCAAAAGTCCCCTCTATTACAAATACCGAAGGGCGAAAACCAGTCTTTCCCCCGACAGGGTTCTGGTACCCGTACGCAAGTAAGAGCTACGACACTAAGACTGAACTGACCAATCCGCTTTGTCTTCAGACCTCTATTTTATGGGTCTTTCATGAGTGACTCCATTCTAAATTTGGGCTCAAAAGAACAAATACTACACATGATCTTAGCAAAAAGGCCGAGAAGAGCCATTTTTTCTTAAAGCCCCCTCGACTCTTTGGCGATGAGCTGCAGCGGGGAAAACCAAACGTTACTCCCGAATCAGTTCTGCTCTCCAAAGAAGCTTCGTCCTCTGAAGGGACACCAAGACTATAACATTACCATCCTCTTAGCTTCAGACCTAAACATTACGGATCTGTCATGTCTGGACCGCGTTCTAGACTGGCTGAAAAGAACATGCCATACAAAAAGAGCCGAGAAGATACTTTTCAAAAGCTCTTCGTATCTTTGGCGAAGAGCCAAAGGGTGAAAATCAAACTTTATTCAAGAAGGACTTCTGCACCTCAAAGGAGCTACGTACTCAAGGGATACCTAGACTTAACATGACCAACCTCTTGACCGAGAAGAGCCACACAGTTTTCGAAAGTACCCTCAACTCTCTGGCTGAGGGTCGAAGGGCGAAACCAAACGTCACTAACGAGGAGTTCTGTTCCCCAAAGGAGCTTCGTACACTTAAGGGACACAAGACTTAACATGAACAACCTCTTTACCTTTAGACATCTACATTATGGGTCTGTCAGTCGTGGTCCCGTTCTAGACTGGCTGGAAAGAACAGATGCTACACATGTTCTTAGCCAAAATGCCGAGAAGTGGAACTGACCTCCCAAACGTACTTTTTCCAAAGTATTCTTGACTCTCTAGGAAGGGCCTAAGGGCGGAACCAAACGTTCCTCCGGAAGGAGTTCTGCTTTCCAAAGGAGCTACTTTTCCGAAAGGACAACAAACTTAACTTGATCAGGAAAATAATAATTCCCTGACTTGATCAACCTCTTGATCAAGTTCAAACTTCATGGGCGGAATGAGGATGCACTATAAAGCAGGATGTAGGAACCCTGCCCCATGATTGGTTCCTGACCTTAAAAACTTGTTCATGTGTAATCGATGATGTAATGGGTCAAAGATCAAAGTATATACTATTGGTTTTCAGAAATTCTTTCCTTATGAGTATCTTGAACAAATTTACTACGCCACGAAATCCCTAGATAATCATTAAACAAACTTTGAAATAGTGTTTTTTGTTGTAAAAAGTCGACGTCAAGAAGTTAAAAGCCATTTATCGGAAAACGGTGAAACTGGCCTAAAGTTTGCCAAATATAGAGTCGAGAATTTCAAAACCATGAGTGCGGTCAAGTCTAACTTAGTGGGAAGGTCCTCCACCATGAAAACTTGTGAATGCGTCGAAGGTCACAGATGAAATAAACTAACATTCGTGAGCCATTATTTGCTCATCACTCAGTAGATCTATGTGGAAAAGTCATTAAGCCACGGTATAATACATGAAATAACAAAATGTAGAAAAAAGACAAAATTTGAAATATTACGTTTTGGTTTTTAGGGGACTGAGGTCAAAGGTTAAAAGTTGGTCAAAGTTCATACTGGCCTTAATTTTGTTAAAGTGAGTTGTGAAAAATGTCATTAGTGGCAGTTTGATCGACATGACCATGACAGGTTGTGCCTTGTAATGATGATGTCATTAGTCAGAGGTCAAGGTTGAAGAAAAATTGGATTAAGCCATTATCAGCTCGTCAGTATGTTGACAAAATTCGTCAAGCAAATGATATGCAGAAAAGGTGTGAGAGATGATACTCGCAACTTCATGTATGACTTTTGGTCATCACGAAAAACTTTGAAAAAATACAAGGACAAGGAAATGAACTTTGGAAAAATATTGACACTCCCCGTCACTTATGTCTCTCACCATCTCGGCAGTAATATAGAATCTCACAAATAATTTACCGAAGAGTATGTAAATAGTGCTCTCTTTGAAATTCATGCACGTGTTACATCATTTTACTAGGTTACTTACCTACAATTACTGGCACTATAGAATTGATTTCTACCTTAACCAATTTGAAAGAAAATCAGAATAGACATATAAAATCTTGCTGTTTTATAAAGACGTGAAAATTTGGATCAATGCATGTAAAATTAGGCCTTTTACATAGTTTAATTTTATTTAGTCTTTTGCTAAAAATTGGAACGTTCGTGGAGGATTTTTTATTGTGCACATATAATTTATGGGTATTCTTTTGACAAAAAAGAATAATGACAAATCCTGTGACATGAACCAGAAAAACTTGTTGGGTATGTTCATGCTCAAATGTTATCAGCGGAGACAGGTTTTATGACCTTGGCGGCAACGGTCGAAGCCAGATGACACTGCACCCGCAATATATATTCTCTAAAGAACGTAAATGTTCATTTAAGACATTACGAATCGACGCATCTTTTGTTTCCAACTTAGGTCCGTGTCATTTTCGGTCATCATTAAGACAAAAGAAATATAGGCGAAACCCTCGACTTGAGCTTTTGTGACAAGACGAAAATTTCCATGTTTTTAATTTGCAATAGAAACTTCGAGCTACTTGATATCTTCTTGCACGTGACCTATTTCATTTGGTCATGTGATGTCGCTATGATTGGACTGGTAATTAGTCAGTACGCCATAGATTGCTTTCATTATCCATTTAGATCTTTGAAATATTCGTCAATGCTTTAAGTACATCGAGTATGTAAATTAACATTATATCGTATAGCTTCATCTCAAGTCATTCCAGCCAGAATACTTTTCTCAACCCAAATAAATGTATTTTTCACAAACCCGCTTTTTTATAGAAAGCAGTAATAGTAAGAGGATAGAAGGAACCTGGAAACTGTAGTGAACTTAATATGTAGGACAAGCTCTTTAGTTGCAAAATTTATGCGTATATTCACAAGTAGGTCAGTACATTATGTAACTTATCAAAATCTTCAAAGATAAGTGAAACAATACGCTATAACAGTTTTGTAAAGCTAGAGTTTTGTAAAGATAGAGCATAAGACATATTGCATGTATTCGAAGCCATACATACGACATGCATGCAACCACCTCTGAAAGTGGCATGGCGTCAACGGCTGCAGTTGATTTAAGTGCGTATATATACGGCTTTTTTGTTGCAAATGTCGAATAGGAAATATGACGAAGTCATCCTGCTACTAGTTTGGAATTTACTTGACGACAGTGTAAGTTTTTGTGTCTACTTTCCGTAAGACAGACAAATGGGACAGTTACAAGTGAGATGTAAATCTGAGGCGGAAAATTCTATATATTTTTAAAGAAATTAATGTTCTAGCTCAATGAAAAAGGAGAGGTTAAAATTGAAGAATTCTTAGTGATAATGTATAGGCAAATTAGTTATGTCTGAAAAAGTACTGGTGGACCATGCATGACTCAACTCAGTATAGCCATTATGACTACTATAGCAAAGAAATACTACCATGCATGCAAAAAGTTCAACTAAGTTCACAAACGGGTATTTAATATGATCAGTTAAAAAGTTGGTTATTTGTGTACGTTTGTAACCTAATATTTACAGGATTTAAGTGTTAAATTATCCAAAATCTCATCTGTGCTAAAAAATAAAATGGTTGAGTCTGTATAAAATGGCAGATTACCACTTTTGCATCTCATAATCATATTAACGTTTTTTTTTTTTGTTTTTTGTTTTTTTTTTTTTTTTAGTTATGGAGTGACTAGTTTATATACAATTTCTCTACTTACAAAATGCTACGCCAAATTGTCTGTTTCCAAGGTCTTGTAACAATTTTATTCCAAAACGAAAAATAAGCAAGTACTGTGAGTCATACAATAAGCCCATTACCAATCATTGCGCAATCGACTTTTTCAAATTAAGGTAACATAAATTACAGCATTTCATAAACACGGCAATTGAGCAACAATACTTTGAAGGTGGGGTTGGGTGAATTCGTTTATTGTTTCCAACTCCTGTGGTAAACATTCTTGTTATTTTAGATTTAACATACATTTCAATAAATTAAATTAGGCTATTGTTTAAATACACCTATAAGTCAATGAAAAGTAATTAATAGTGCTTAAAAATTTAGAGATAACTGTGCAACGTTTCGGGTATAAATCATTGATCAGGGTGCAAAATAGCCGTAGAGTGAGGTCGTGAATGCAATGTTCAAAATCTACTCGGTCCGAACATATTACATTTCACGCGAATTTCTTGGCTGTAAATAAGAGATATGATGTGGTGGGGCTGGAAGCTTTCTTTCACGACGGTATGCATTTGTGTTTGTATGCTACAACAGATGAAAGTGAATAATTCACTGGTGTCAAGTGAGACACAAATATCAAGGAAACAACACCCTCTATTAGATTACTCCTTGGGGGAATTTGATATTAGCGTGGATTTTCTTGGCATTTTAAACGAACTTTAGCAGACCATCTATGCCCTGCGTTCACACAAAAGTATAAACACAATGTACCTGCTGTAAAATAGAGGTTTTTATTCAAAATTTTGGGTAATTGGATCTTCTGATTACCTTAGCTATCCGGCTTATTTGGAGATGATATTTTCCACGTATATATAAAGCTCCTTGGACAACACATTAATCAGCCCAGGGAGTTGTTATTTGCCAGGAGATACATCGCTCTG
>WURT03038561.1:0-10701 GCA_009936505.3 Holothuria glaberrima
TACTGCAAATTTTTGACATTTCTTACAGAAGAGACAAATAACGGGTTTTCGTGCTTGGAAAGTGTGGGGGGGGGGCTTAAGCATTCTTCAGCCTCCACAAATTTCGCTGGAGGCTGTCGCCCCAGCTCACGCTTCCTACGCCCTTGCAATAGGTCACTGTACTTACTTACTTTTTATCGTTCATCATTAGATCAAAAGAGGCCTATGTGAACTACAGTGTCTCACTCAATATTCACTGATCTGCAAAACTTTCGTGCTGTAGGCCGACACACATCCAACGTTAAAATTTACATCTAATCATGGAGCTTTAATACCCTTTGGATCCGAATGGTATTGGCTCCATGATCTAACTGTGCGCAAATGGGTGGATCCCTATCCTACTTTGCAGTGTTTGAATTTTCCTCCATAAGCTATTCGCATTAAGTGAGAAATTTCCTCCATAAGCTATTCGCATTAAGTGATTATTTCGGACAGTCAACAGTGAGATGGCTGACAAATGATAAATTTCCGTCCTATTAGGGGCTGCACGAACCACTCGGATGTACAGAAAGATGAAACCTTAGATGAGGCCTAGTACGGACTAGGAGAATATATCAGGTAATCAGCAACTACATTGCCAGCCTAGGACACGCAATGGGTAACTCGTAAGTCGTCAAATTATATCCATCAAATGCTGAGTGTAGTGGGGTTTTACTGAGTCACGTGATCGCGCGTCTCAGTCTTTGATTTTGAAGGGCAAGATCGCGCGTCTTTTTTGCTTTGAAGGGCAAGCGTCCATTGTGTCATGGTTAAGTCGTGTTGAACATGTAGCACCAGATTGCATGTAAGGACACCTTTAATTTTTCAAAAATTTCAGTGGCACAGGGGAGCATCCCCTCCCATTAGATCCCTCCCCCAGTCCTGCGATCACAGAACATGCTACATATCCCCACTCGTGGGAGAAATCGTGGCTATGTCACTCCTAGCAAGCAACCCTGTCTTCGAATTTACCCGGCGGGTCGGTTAGCTTTTTTTTCACACGTGCATTACTATTCATGATCCACAAATCAACATCATTCTGAATCTTTTGGTCAAATGGACTTAACAATTTCTTCAGAAATTGAAAAATGGCATTGGCCCGTCTAATCATGAAGCATCGAACGGTATGAACTCCATTGTCTAATCCAGTAGCAGCTCAAGCAAAACGTGGTGGTCATGACTGAAACGTGACAAATTGTCTAAAGTACTCACCTAGGATAGCTTTTAGACCATGGTATATATCACAGCCTGTTGTCATATGTGTTCCTGAGATAGATAAGGTATGTCAAAAGACACACACTAAACAGTACGAAAATCACATGCATCTCTCACCACCGATCCTTCTGGCTTATGTTGATCAGTTACATAGAAAGTCTATTCATTTTCCAGGAATTTCCTTACATTTGTTTAAATTTAAGTCTCGGTTATAGCCAACAGTGGCATTTCCCCGCCAGCACGGAGTCAATGGGGTAATAGATTGCATAAGGGTACAAGTCACTGTGTGGAGGGATAATCGACAAACGCCAGCTGAACTGGATACATGAAAAGATGTGATAATTAGAAAAATGTACATCTGGATTAAATGATTGTACGAAACTTTAGGCCCAATATTTTTCAGTTGATAAAGTTCTCAGCTTTCGTAATTTCCACTCGGGCACACTCCTACGCTAGAGTATAATGCGGGTGACCAACTCGTAACTACTCCTATCAGCAACCCATACGAACTCGGAAAGGACGTAACACCCCACCCACCCATCCGATGGGTCTCTTGGGATCTCAGATATTTTGGACTCGAAAATTGGTAAGATCCCCCCTCGTCCCTTAAAGAGCCGCTTGCTTGTTAAAAATCCGGCAGCAGATTTCTGTGTTACCTTCGTAGCAGATGTAGGATGTTCGCCTTTTTCTCACATACATACTCTTGGTATTATACTAGTGCAGCTAATATAGGTGCAGGAGTAGGCCTAATACACGTCCGCCAGGTGGACAAATTTTGGTACGACCCTGTATGTTCTTACAAGTTCACGTAGGCCCATCATATTCCGCCCCTTCCTCTGGTAACTGGTACTACCAATTCGCAAAGCGATCGGAACACCTCGTAAAATAATCCGTAATATGCTCCATAGTACTCCTAACTGCTAGCACAAATTGCCTGCTGGTTGTTACGAAATGCTCTAGAACAGATACATCATCTATTTCATTTGATATATATATATACATATATATATATATATATACATATATATATATATATATATTTAATTTAGGTTGGTAATGACTTAAAAATAACAATATTTCGTGTGGCATTCTAGGTAATCTATGAAATCGAAAGCAGGATCATAAATCTTCTCATTCAACCAGTACAAATGTCTATATCTACAAAATACTGGACGATATGTGACCACATAACCAACAGTGAAAGACGTTTGTTATAAGATTAGCCCAAGCTTCAAATCAATATGGCTCGTCATTTAAAATTTCTTTTTTTACTTGGTTCTTACAGATGGTCATTAATTTTTTGTCCCGTTGTTCTTGCTGTGAAATATTTCTTCTGAGCAAAGACAAAGATCATTTTCCTTGGTTGGACGGAATTTTTTTCTGAACATGCATGACATGTGTTTGGTCTAGCGGTAGAGCATCCGCCTCTCACGTGGGAGGCCCGGGTTCGATTCCCAGGTCAAGTCATACCAAAGACTTTAAAAAGGGAACCTTCTGCCGTTGTGCGTGATGCTCCGCATAAGCAATGGAGTAGGGAAAACAAACCAGTGAGCCATAACTGGAAAAAAGGCCGTGGCCGGCTCGACTTGAACCAATTGGTTGGAAACTGGGCCGTTAAACCTCATCTAACTAAGTAACTGAACATGTATGTCGAGATTCCAAAATTACTTTCTAAAATCCAGACTTCGTGCACAGACGTGATAATATCATCAAGGACATTTTAATCTTTTCCGATCAATTTGTCTTGCGAAAGTCCAAGAAAATAATAGCTCTCAAATGAAATTATTGTCTGTGATTTCACTGTTTTCGTTTTCTCATTGAAGAGAAAAGAGGTGATTGACTCAGAAGCAATATAAAAAGCACTTTGTAGATAAGTGGTGCTAACGAGCGGTATGCCTAACATAAAGAGCATGCGGGTTCAATAACCAGATGACGCCAAGTACAATGAACATGAAACGTACCAAACGCATGGCTTTAATAATTTTCCACATGTATACCAATGGCGTCGCCAATTTCAGGGTGGGGTTGGGTGTGGTTACGTAACCGCAAAATTTGTCGTGTACCTAGTGTGCACTCCAAATGAAATTTTGTTTCAAAAGTTATGCACAAACACGTCTTCCTTTCACCGATTTATTAATTTGAACGAGGTCCGGCGCACTGTATCTGTTCACCAGGAAGGTAGGTTTGCACAAAATGTTGTCAAAACTACAAATTTGCGGAGGGCTTCACACGCACATATTTTTTTTTTGTTAAGGACTGCTTACTAGGAAATAAATTTCGAAATTACTGTTTTACCGTCTACTTTTAAGAGCTATGGGACCACTGTAGCCTTGAGTCATCCCCACATCTACCCTTTAACACACTTCTCTATGGCCAGATTACCTAATTACATATTAAAAGCTTTACTGTTGTATCAATGTGCAACTGAACTGTAGGCCTATACATAAAGACCTTATGTATACGACGTCAGAGAGTAGAAAATGCTCCCTCGTTTCTAAACTTCTTTTCTAAATTCTTAGTTTTCCTCGTTCTTTCTCTCATTTTTCCTTCTTTCCCTTGCCTTCTCTTTTGTAAAGTTCTTTGGGGGTCAGTTACCTCCTCCGTTTTGTGTTTATAGTTTGGTTCGTGTTTTTCATTGGTCACTAGCTTTGCTGACAGTTTTCTAGTGTCCTTCATATGTCTTTAATACTTGTTTATGTAAATGTCTTAATGTATGTTGTTCATATGAGAAAAAATGAATTGAAATTGAATCGTTTGGAGGCAAGCGTGTATCATTGCAACTTACACCAACAAATGCAGACAGCTGATTTGTCAATCAATCGGACACGCGCGTGAGTCTATTACATGTGCTTGCAAAGTTTACTACGTGCGTGCCATGTGCTTTATCGTTTTGCCTCCAAACCACGTCGCGTGACGTAAATGCATATTCATATATATTGTTATGTGCACGGCGACGTCAGCGTTAAGCACGCGCGGTACGTTACACATACTTGAGATGGCATACGTTTTGTCAACCGTGACGTCACAATGTATTGTCAGGTTAGGCTACATATTTTTTTAAATTAAAATAATTATTTTCAAAACGCAAATCGCTTAAGATTACCGTACGCAGCTCTCCACGACGAACATTGCATTTACGACTTGGTACAATTGAAGGCTGCACATTCTGATATTTTGTATAAAAATCCTAAAAGCCGTCGCTCTCATACAGTCCCTCCATTGAGCTAGTACATGGCTAGGCGTTTTATGAGTGGTTGCGATGAGCAGAGCCATTCCCCACAGACGCGCTTACTGTATTACGTCATGTCAAATTATGTCAAAGTCAAATTAATGAGTAACGACCTTCAAGGCAGTTATTAGGAGCTACTAAACGTTCAGATGATGAACAAAATCTAACGCCATCTCTTTAAACTTAAACCTGTAAATGTCTAGTTGTGTGGCTAATGAGGGGGATTGAGGGCTCAGACCCACCCCAACAAAGTATCTTTACCTCAGTCTCCCCACGGGAAGACTCAAGAGTGAAAATATATAACGCTGTGGTATTTGAAGCCCTCTACAAAATGGGGGAATCTCTACGCCCCATAAAAATTACTGGCTACACTGTAAACTACTGCAAGGCAATTTTACTAGGTATCTAATAGGCCTACGTCTAACTTTATTCTTATTGGACAAAATAAGTGCCTGGCTATAAGGGGACTGGTGGAAGGGGAAGGAAAAATGAAAAATCAAAACGGCTTACTTAAATTGAAGATTTCTAAAGGTGAAATGTGTCTCAACGATCCCTGTCGTTTTAACCCTGGTTCTGAGGATATCTTGTTCGTTGGGTAAATAATTCGGATCTCCGATTCTTTCCAGACTGTCCAGGAAGCTGCATGGGGATTATTTAAAAACAAAGAAAAACACATGAACTGTATAGTAAAATGAAAAAGTTTATGGTGAGCAAATCATGCCATGTTAGTTTTATTGACGATGAAGTGTGGCATCACGGCTTACGACTAGGGTGAAACACTCACTTGCGTTAGGGCTTAATGGAAACCACCATTTCTATGACAAAAATCGCATTTTTAATGAAATCTGTGATTTCTCTGAGACTTGTTATTTTGGAAAGATGCAACAATTTTTTACACATCAGAGTCGCTTTGAGGATATTGCCGCATTCAATAACATGCAAAAAACACTGTTTTCATGCACCCTGGTACTTCACACTCCAACATCGTCGACAGCGATTGAATTTCAACTCGAAATCATGTGAATCTGTATTCTGCGCATTTAGCAATGCCACAAAGACCATATAAGACGTGACGTCGGTAGTGGCTGAGTGACTGCTCTGTATCAACTTTATCACCATAGATATTACACGCATAGATGTCAAAACCAAAGTTGGGTATTGACCTTCCCAAGGAGCAAAAATATACGGCGGGTGGGAGTGCTGATCCCGGTACAGCCCTTTTGAAACAAAGAGAAAAATTAATTTTTTACACAATTAAAAAACTTCTTATTCGGAATATTGTTAATTCTAAAAAGGCATCACTTCTCAATATGTTTCATTTTTAACAGTTCAAGAAGAAGGTCATTTCTTCCCAGCTGCATTTCACATATAACACTCAAACCATGAACAATGAACGCACAAGGACTGATTTGAAGTTCATATTTCGTGACGCCGCATCGATAAACAGCTTTTATCGGACTACGCGTGTCCGATAAAAGCTGTCTGTCGATGTGACGTCACGAAATAATTAGTATACATTTCTTTTTCATAGTCATGTGATACAAATCACATATTTACACAGAGAGGCAAATTTTTGGACCTTTCCGACCAGGGATGGAGAAGATTCTAACTAAAACTCAAAAAATCGGATCGTAATCCGATCCGAAATCGCTGTAGTGTGACCCGTGCTTTACCAATGACATTTTCTAAAATGTGTACTTAACATTCATATCACCGAACAGGTCAGCATTCATGTCAAATTTACATTTCCGTTCCACCCCGGTATTTGTGTCTCCAGGATGTGAGGTCACTTTCCGTAACAACATAAGTACAGGAGATGGAATCTATGCTTATGTTTTTGAACTGTCTGTCACAAAGATATTATATAAGCATACAAAAGTTAAAACGGCATATTGGCCCCCATGGGAGCGAAAATATACGCAAGTTTTTCTAGTTGTATTTCGGAAAATTGTTTAGTACAAGAAGGCATCGCTCCTCAATATATTCCATTTACCAGTTTACAGTGGAAGTATTTCTTCCCGCGGCATTCCAAACGAACACTTACTATGAACGCACCATGATTGGTTTCAAGTCCAAAGACCTACATGTGGGTCAGTTATATGTAATTTCCCTATATATAACCGTGATATCCCCCTCCTTGACTCACAGTTGTGGCTACAGGCCTGCCCCTATAGCCCCTTGCTCGTACACCTTTGTCAGCGCTCAATTCCTCCGGCCTCGGCTAAAGATCAACTTTGCTCCTTCAAATCCAAGTCTGTCAGGCTTATACTGTAACAGTATAGGCGAGATCAGAAACGCCTATCGCCACCCTCAAACAGTGAAATAAATATTAAATAAGTGCAAAGTTCGACTTGTCAAGTCCTGCTGAGGAAGAACGCTGGTAACACTCTGTATATGTCACTCTTTATCTTTCATACTTTCTGGTTCTGTTTTTGAACTAAGCTGCGTTTTTTGTTTTTTTAAATATTCTGTGAAATTCAAAGACTTCTCTTCAAAGGTATTTCGAAAACTAAATTTAGAACTACGAAGGTGTTTTATGAGTCTCTCAGGTCAGTGGACTTTCTTTTTAATTAAAATTGAAGTCTTGCACGAGAAATGCAGATTTTGTTCCGTTCATTGGAAAAGTGCAACTGGGGGACGCGTTGGTAGTTATTACATCCAAGTAACCACAAACATCACAGAAAAATTTGTAAATAAACTATTTCAGTATCCAAATTCTGAGTAAAATTTTTATATTTGAAAGGACCAAACATTGCCAACATGAGGAAAAGCACGTATTTTTTATTAATTTGTTTATTCATTTATTTATTGAATTTTAACGGTCAAGATGAATTCAAATTTAAGAATTTGGTTGCTTTGGCGCTACATATTTTTTTTTTAAAACGCATGCATCTCTACTGAAGTATTGCTAAAGCAGATCGCTGTCTTCATACATAATGTTCTCCAGCAGTTTTTAAATTAAATAAAAAAATAAAATCACATTCGTATGTTTGATCATGGAAGTACTAGTGGTTTGATGTTTTCCGTTACTCATGCGGTTTAAGCAAGAGTGAATGTTGCTACATTTCTTTCACCTCAGGGGAAGATGAAAACCTATACTAAGGGAGGCTTCCTGCAAAAGCGAATAAAGCCTTAATAAGCCGTTAAGAGCACGGTGTCATTCCTCCAGAGAAGAGCGGTACGTACGCTACCTATTGCCGAACAAGGTTCAATACAGGCTCACTGAAATGAAATAAAACACCAGGTAGCAAACATTCTAGCTAGAAGAGTGACCCCTGTAGGTTCCTCGGTTTCATAAACGTATCAGACTGTGGGGTAGAAACGGGGGTGGTCCTCTCTTGGTACCATCTAAGGAAGGATGCCATGCCACAGTCCAAAATAAGAAAAAACAATCACCAAATAATGAGAATTTCGAGAAACATCGTATAATTCAAAGTTTTGACAAACAGAGCACAGTTTTACATCTAAGCTACGTCACATTGCCAAAATTTTTCCCGAAGGTTAGGGTAGAGGGTGGGGCACTGATAGACGTAACAAAGTCACTTACACCCAGCCAGAACACAACATTCTCTGAAAATTTTAAATTCTAAAGAAACAATCAGCTAAAAGACCAAATGTTTTGATAATCAGTTCCAAATTTAACAAAAATAACACCATCTTGCATCTCAAGGGGATGGGGACGCTCTGACCCTTTTAACCCTCCACCAGGATGACATTCTCTGTAAGATTGACAAAGGGAGCATCCAGTTGAGCTACCAACCACTTTAGAAACGCCAATGCTGTGTGGTAATGTTCTAGCATGATCCAGCATTTGCTGACTTGAGTTCCAACTGCTCTTCATATACGATGCTACAATGTCTTGAAGATGTCATGGAGTTAATCTAAATATTAACCTGGTTTACACCTTAAGGAAGCCGATAAGGTTTGCTACAAAGTCCAGTGTTCCCCACAGATTTTCAAGAGAGAGGGCTGCCACGCGCGAAGTACGAACACGATCGCGAAGCGATCGCTGGGGGAGGGCTGGGGGAGGGTTTGAGGGGAGGGGTCCCTCATCTTCAGAAACTTTTGATAATTGAGTTGCTAAATGATGACATTTTTATCGAACATTACGTTACGCCTACATTTGAAATAGCAGTACCCTATTTACTGTCAACTTTTTCCGGAGGCCGAGCGGACCTTTTGTAGTGGGTGGAACTTTTGTAAGGGGCGGTCGCTATTTCTGGGGGCGGCAGTTTTCACTCGGGGAGGGGAGCGCCTCAAAAACCCTTCTTGGAGAACAGTGGCATCAACTGTAAGTCCATCGAATGGTTTCCAGTATTTGGGGCCTAAATATACTTTAGCTCCTGGATGTTGGTATTTTTTAATCTAATTTTTACACTGTTGCAAATCATTGGGGTTGGCTTCAACGTACGTTACGACGCCTGTGATTTATTGACAATACATTGCTGTATCTTTTTATTGGCGGTCTACCCCATTTACCCAAAGCTGGTCACAGTAAGGCCTCCACTCTTTCAAAACACATACGACTTGAGGCAAACAGCTGTGTGTCAGGTCAAACGTGTTATTTTTTACGCAAATGGAAGGTTCACCGAGGAAATGGGATTATGTTTCCGCATCAAAGATGACAACGCCTGGAGAATAGATTAAAAATGGGATTTGGACAAATCCACATAAAAGAGTACAAGCTTTAGGCGAATTACGTGGAATTATTGGAATATAATTTGATGAAAGCGTGTCCTTCGCAAGTTTGTTTGGTTAGTTAATGTAAACAATAGCCTAAGTGTAAAAACTAGCAGAAATTGTTGTGGTAGACAGTACTTGTATTTGGTTTGCGTTGGGAAGTTATTTACTCTCCTACATCGTTAAGTATTACAGGTCTGGTGACATAAAAAACTAAACGGTTGGATATTTGATGTAAAGAGCATTAAAAATCCAGAAAAGAGTCGCAATTCTCAGCAAAATCCATCAAACCTTGACCATTTTACCGGGTAGTCTCTATTTAACACTTGCATCATGAATAAACATGAGCTAAATATGCAAATTTGTGACGTCGAAAGATGGACCCACTAGCTATGGCTAATACTACTTTTTGTTTTTTTACAATCTTCATTTCAAGGAAGCTTGTAGCACTGGCATCCCTTTAAGGGATTTATTGTGAAAGTAAAACTTGTGTTTGCTCACCAAACTGTGAACAATCTGATGGGTATTTGATGGATCATTTATAAAGTATACAAAAGAATTAGTCACACTATACAACACTCCACATCATTACTTTTGCATAGACATTGACTTACTCCAGAGATCATCAAACTTGAAGAGGTATATCTTCAGAGTAAAAGATATTTGAATAATAATTGCAACGAATCTTTTAATGGAGGATATTATTCATTAACTGTCAAGTAGAAACAACTCTTATGGTGGCGTGTCAACATAACTTTAATGGTTCTATCATCTTACCACAGACGGTAAAAATTCTCCCCACTAAGTTTCTTTTCTAGCCCCTCCTCCACTTTAAACAAAAACTCCTCCCAGACAGATCCACAGTACCCTGCACTGAGCTTCAACTGCTCAAGGGCATATTGACACACAACTGGGTAAAAGCTTAATTGGGAACACAACTGACTGTATAAGTCATCATTGACCAACTAGAGTGGGGTCATTGTCTGAATGAATGTCAATCAAAGCGCAGTCACCAATTGTATTTCGAACTATAGGGCTATTCCTAAATAGGTTTGGAGGATGCCATAGCCCCTTTTGTCAACAAAAGATATCTCATACGGTACATTAGGGAAATGGCAATACGTAGCCACTTGACTTCTAATCAGTCGACAACTTAATGACTCTTGAATTTCCCCAAACATATTTTGGAACATGATCACATCTCTAAATGCATTTGGTGACTGCACTTTGATTGACATTAATCCAAACAATAGCTTCGTTCTAGTTGGCCAGTGATGACATGTGCAGTCACACAGTTTTCAGATGTTGCAGAACAGATAAAACTCAGTATAGGCTATTGTAGTTTTGTCTTGGAGGTATGAAAGGCAGGCGCTTTTTTTTTAATTGGAGGACAGTCTAGAATTAAATTAAGTAAGAATTTTGACTTTCTGGTGCCAGATTGTAGGGCCTTTAAAAGTTACAACATAACTAGAGATCCATACTTTCCAAAATATACATGCTGTATTGTAAAAACTGTTTTTAAACTCCACCATTCTGTTGTGCTAGTGGGGTAATTTACT
>WURT03038572.1:0-14890 GCA_009936505.3 Holothuria glaberrima
ACGGCAGAAGGTTCCATTTTTAAAGTCTTTGGTATGACTCGACCTGGGAATCGAACCCGGGCCTCCCGGGTGAGAGGGGATGCTCTACCACTAGACCAAACACGCGGTCTGTGACTACATCTAGGGGCTAGACCAATGACGTGTATGCACGCGCGGAAGCGTGTTTCAGCGCCGAAGGCGCTAGATGTTTGACTTTGCCGGTAAACACGAAGCCGCACTTTAGGAGCTGAAATACGGCGAAACGCGTTCCATTTGGTGACGTCACAATGCAGTTTACATTACGTGGGTTGACATTGCTTAACTGTCTCGCCCAGTAAAATAACGAAATATATGGCAAAAGACCAGTTTACGGAAAAAGATTGGAACAAGACATTGAGCATGTGAAACATACAACTTTCGTGCTGCATTTGCTCACCTAGTAGGCCTATGCATAAAGTACACTGTGTTTTGCTTGACTTTTTGATAGTTGTTTCGCGGAATTGCTTTGCCTTTTTCAACGGTCATGGCGGCCCCCATGTAGGCTTCATCGGATGTCAAAAAAGCAATGGTAGTATTACGTTACACACTGGAGGATCCAGGGTGTTTGTTTGGGAGGGGCCAAACTGGTGGCAAAGTGATATGGGGAGGGGTCTAACGGGGGGTGTGCCCTCCCCTTTGGAAAATTTTTCTAAAACTGAATGCCCTCAGATGCGATCTGGTGTAACAAAAGTGTACAATTGTTAATTTTCTTCAAAAAATTTTCGAAAACAATTTTTTTGCCCACCTTTGGGTGGGGACTTGGCCACCGCCCCCCCCCCGCCTTGGATCCGCCTTTGACGTTACGAAGCAAAAGTCAGGCATCTAGCGCCTTCGGCGCTAAGGTACGCTTGCGCACGTGCATACTTGTCATTGGGTTTGACAAGCCTAAGTACATGGTATAGGCCTAGTAGTAATAGGCAAAAGTTGGCCTATACTTAGGCCGCTCCTTATTGCAATGAGTCGTGTGACAGGTAGAGAAGAATCTCTTGTAAGCCTTTACATACTCTGTGTATAAACAACACGTACATAAGCTGTGCCTCGTTTTTCCGTTCTGCAATTTGGTGGGCATAAACTTTAATGCCAGGCCTATATCTAACGCACTCTCTGATTGGCTGTTACTGATTTCTTGGAGAAAATGGTTGAATTCTCGGCGGAATTGGCTGAATTCTCGGAGGAAGTGGCTGAAATCTCGGAGGAAGTAGGGTTATGACTGAACAAGGAACAATGTGGAACAGTCTATTATGTAGGCAACATGGCCGTGCGCAGTGATGCGGTTTCTGATTGTGAGACACAGGAATCAGGTACCCGATTCAGGCCTTCACTGAGTTGGGTCAGATGTCGAGCAGTGGTGTCGAGCAAGTATTTTCCATCCCTCCCAGCCTTTGAGAAAGTAGCTCAGGAGGGTGGTACAGTCTCCGTCGGTCGCACGGGGACGCTAAATGGAGGTTTCAGGATCAGGATTGCTTCGATACCCTGTGAGCTGTATTCGAATTATGATGGCGTTCATCTACGATCAAACTGGTGTAGAGTATTCTTTAAGCTCAAGTGATCTGACCATGAAATGTTGAACTTTAACCTCGGCAATGTGCATAATTCAGGCTGTCTCACTTTATCCAAATGGATCAAGCCGCTTTGCCTGTTTCCCCTGCCTCTTACGCCTACTGAGAAGCGCCGATTGCCTATTATAACTGTATTTATTTTTTAATATACTACAGCGCATGACTGACTATCTGGGATGGTTTTTGAAGAGCTTTTGAAAGCTATATGGTACATTGCTCAAATAAAAAAAAATAATAAAAAAAAAATCGCATACTGTGCTATCCGGAGCTGATCATTGATATTGCCGGGGGTCGTCCCAACCTATCTGAATACAGACCTGATTCCGCCCCAAACATAACTCCTTCAAGTTAGAGCTGCCTGTGCTTCTGAAGTTCTGCCTTAGCTTGTGCTCTCTGTTGAGCTTACCAGATAGACTTAGTGATAAGACTCTACACTGTCTACATATTTCTATGTCCTGACATCATTTGTAAGTGCAAAATTTGGTCCATTTTAGATACAAAAATTAACAAGGATGATTCTTGCTTTAAAATCCAACACTGGTTTGCTAATAAGACATGGCTAGGGTATTATAGCATTGTTCAAACACAGGATTATGGGACTGTCATGTCGAAAATTATATTTCAAAAAAGGCAGTTGTGCTTTGTTTTTTGTTTTTTTTTTAAACCAATGTGTTCAACTGTTCCACCCATCTAGTCAATGTTAGGGTGAATACACTAATGGGCCCCTAGGATGAAGCGTTTCTGCACAGAAATGTTTTTGGGAATGGCTATATTTCCGGTTCGAAAAATCGAATTTCTTAATAATTGATGACAAAATTAACCCGATGTATTTCATTTTATATGCAGGAATGAACAAAGACATTTAAAAGAAGTTTTTGAAGGTCAAGATTTTTTCACAATATTTTTCCAAAATTCGAAAATTTCAAAAATTTCAAAAATTTCAAGCGAATTCTTTTGCACTTGCGTCTGTCGAACTCCCTTTCCCTCGGAGTTTTCATAAACGTAAAGAAAATCCTGTTTCCAAAAATAAGCTATGTGCCATGCTGTGTGGTTGACCTAACTTCGAGATATAATATTCTGAATTGTCATGACAAAAATTGCCATGTGGGCGAACAAAGGGTTAAAAACGCAGAATGTCCAGGCAACTCGACACAAGGGACCCAGTTTTCCAAACTTTTTGGGGCCTTGTGAGCAGCTGCTGACACTGCTGACTGTTAAATCCGCCAGTGGATCTCCTACAAAACAACATATTTCTTGAAATCAACGTGCATGCATTCCCCATACAGAGTATGAGATCCATCAACAATTCCTATATTGAGATATCGTGTTTACAAGGTTTGGCTGTTTAACATCTGGTGACCTCTAGTAACCTTCAGCCTCTGACAAACACAATACCGCCTTGGAACTTAACATGGGGGTGCCACAGTTTGTCGCACACTCTCCAAGCCTTGTTGGCCTAGCCATTATCAGGAAAATTGTACACAGAATTATTCTGATAAACGACCATTTTCTAAAAAAAGAGGTACACCTTCAACACCCTTCGAGACAGGGCATAACTAGTTCGTTACGGAGCAATCGTGACAGAAATCGTAGCGTTCTGTATACACAGATTTAAAGATGTTACTTACTTGTTACAGAAATTGCGGTAAACATTTTACCACTTCGCACGCATCCATTATCCCGACACCGTAAATTTCTTATCAGGACCGGATTTACCTGATGGAGGCCTCTAACCTATTACGTGATGGGACCCTTTCACTGCAGAGTTGGGGACTCGAATCTGGGACTTGGAGTCGAGTCCGACTCGAGTCCCGTTTTGGGGGTATTTGCGACTTACTTGAGACTTGGGTTCCAAAGACTTGGGACTTGACTTGAGACTTGCCCAATAAGCTGGGAAAGACTTGCGACTTGACTTGCGACTTGCCTTAAAAGACTTGATATTTTACGAGCGACTTGCTGGCTAAATAAATTATAAGAGTTGTCAAGACCGGAACGATCATTTTCATTCACAACACAACTCCCTCGCGACGACACATTCGCACGTAAGACTATACACGGTTGGTTGCATCTTGCACTACTTTGCCTATACTTTGCCTGACACTGTAAAGTGCACCGTGCCAGGCATGCATGATACAAACATGGCAATGATACCTGGGCCTAACATGTTATTCATTGTATGAATGAAAATGTAGACACTTGAGACTTAACTAAGACTTGCTCGTCAAGACTTGAGGCTTAAATTGAGACTTGCCCAAAAGTTTACAAGACTTAGGACTTGACTTGAGACTTGACATCTCTGACTTGCAACTTGACTTGGGACTTGGAGATGGAGACTTGTTGACATCTTTGCCTTTCAGTGTCAGTTGTGGTGACATATGTATGGGGTGGGACCAATACGTGCAGCTTTCTATACGCGGAACGCCACCACCAGGTTGTGTGCAAACCACAAAGAAATTTTTGGGAAAAATGCTGCTTAATACCGGCAGAATTGCCGGAAATGGCGCTTCCCATGCATTCCAATTTTGCATTATATTTTTCTTTGTCTTTCATGATTTAGAAATTTATATAATTCCTCGAAAAAATTGGCAACTCAGACAGTTTTTATTATTATTTCATAAACTATTTTGAAGGGGGGGGGGGAGAAATGGAACATTACATTAACTTATAACCTCTGCTAATATGATTAACAGGAAATGGAAGACTATATTCTCATGGCATCGGTGTAAAAGATTTTAGTAAGTCCCAGTTCGTGTTAACTGCATCTACAGGCGCACCGATACACATACAACAGGCGTACCTACAGACTGAGCAGTAATCGTTATACATCAATAACCAGCTAAAAACGCGCGCTTGAATATTCTGATGATAGCCAAAGCATATATGCATGTGACGTAAAAATTGGTCAAAAAATCCGTATCGAGAATTTCACCCTTCTACGCATGACCATCTAAGGAAATATTAATACAAAAAGTTTCAAATGAAATGTGTAAATATTACAAATGAACAGAATACATACAGTAGTAGAGCTAGGGAGTTCGGTCTGAGGAGGCGAGAATGATATTTAAAGGTTGTGTGACATGAAAATAGCATAGTTGGGTATTTGATGTAAAAAGCATTATAAATCCAGAAAATAGCTGCAATTTCCATTAATATCCATCAAATACTGACCATTTTACAGGGTAATTTCTATTTCACACATGAATCATGAATAAACATGAGATAAATATGCAAATATGTGACATCGAAAGATGAACATACCGTATATGGCTCATGTTAGCCTTTGTGTTTTCAACCTTAATTTCAAGGACACTGGTAGCATTGTTATCCCCTGAGGGGTTTATTATGAAAGTTAAAATTCTTTACTTCAGAAACATTGATATCACACAACAAACTGTAATCTGTCTGATCAGTAATTAAGAGATAATTTATATAGGGTTAACAAAAGAAATTTTAACACTCTGCAACACTCCACATCATTATTTTTGCATAGGCAATGAATTTCTTCAGAAACCATCGAAATTTGAAGACGTATATTTTGAGAACGGTAAAAGATATTGAAATAATTCCAACACATCTTTCATTGGAGGACTTAATTCTTTAACTGACAAGTGAAACAGCTCTTTTTGGTGGCATGTCACACGACCTTTAAGGGAGCTGTAGCAACTGGATGTCCAATGAGTCGACAGTACCAAACCAGTGTTTTTCAACCTTTGTATTTCTGGTTGGAAATTAACTTCTTCAAAGTTTCCCTAAATGTTTTTACAAAAACTAACAATGTATTTCATCAATCACGTTCTTTTCCATACTAGAGTGAACTTTGCGAAATTCTAATCTTTTAATATTTATAAAATGTGTTACGAGAGCGGATCCACAATTTTGAAAAAAGAATGTCGTTGGGAATGGTTGAATGCAAAAACTCCGAAGGGGGGCTGAGGATCTTCCCAGAAAAATGTTGAAATAAAACACTTTAGAATTCCTGAGATTTGACAATCACGATAATTACAGCAAGAAACATGTTATGAAATTGTGTATTATTATGCAGTGTGACCACCTTTCAATTAAGGCAGGCCCATCATTCAAGTGTCAGGGGCGTGGCCCTAAGGAAATTTCTTCCCCCTCCCCTACAAAAATTATTAGAGAAACTTTTTATTGCTTTACACGTTTTACATATCTCGACCCCCGAAAAAAGCTCTCTCCGTGGAAGCTCTCTTCTTATGGAAGTAAATGTAAGTACTAAAACAAGCATTTCATGGCACTGTTAATTATTTTGAAGTGTCAAGTGACTACCATTGGCCGTAAGATCATGCACGTGTCAAAATGAATGGACAATAAGACGAGGGTGTTCATCGATCGGAATCCCGTACTCCTTATACAACTACACCCATTTCTCTTTCTTAATTTACCTCAAGGTATTTGAGACCCAGGTGAGGAATATTGATCCAAGGAAATCGCCACCATAAGTTATCTGGTAGCGCTTAGAAAATTGTGGGCTAAAAGTAGCCCCTACATCGTCGGAATGGAACTTTACCTTAACATAAAGCACGCTTAATGTCCACCCTTTGATTTTTTTTGTTTTTTTGTTAATTAGGTCTCAAAAACACGATACAACCGTGTTAATTGAAAACAATGTCAATAATATAGTGAATATATAAAAGCACGTACATGTCTTTGGGCACTCGTTTAATAAGGGACTAGTTATTGAAACAACTCCCCGATAAACCATGTACTCCAGTATTAGTACACTTGTATAGCCTGCGACATGTTTACCATGCGTCTCTACTCACGTGACATGCCTCTCTAACAGCTTCCTTCGTGTGACTTATCGTATATTTTCCAAATTCATGAAATTTTATACCATATAGCAATATAGATTTAAGAATTCACTCGTCCTGTCGAGTCTATATTTTGGTAGATAGAAATTAGCTAAGGATTTCGTTTTAACTCAGTCAGAAATAGAAGTGAAAGCTTAGCCAAATAGAATGCTAGTTTATGGAAATTTTCGGGGGGGGGAGGAGCCATAAAAGTCAAAATATCGAGAGGATGGGCTAAACCTACAGATTGCCTCGATTTTATAATCCGGTCCTGTTTCTTTAAATCTACAAAGGATAAGCGTCCTTAAACAAGCTTTTCAGTCCTTTGTCTCTTTGGTGGAAATTGATATCAGGAAAAATAGGGTCCTACCATGGGCGGCGATTTGTTCTCAATATTAGGGGGGGGGATGATCCCATCTTTAAATAATTTATTGGGTGAAAAATTAAAACCAATGTGCGATTTCTCAAATATTGGGGGACATGTCCCCTGTCCCCCAGATCGCCACCCATGGGTCCTGCTATCTAGACTGAAGCCACTCATTTAGCTGTCTGCAAGGGCAGCGATCCCGGGAGACAGGGGACATGTACCCCCAATATTGACAACAAATCGCCGCCCTTGGCTGTCTGTACGGCAAGAAAGCAACGGCGTGTAATACAAACATTACGTGGTTGCTTTTTCCCCTAGTTATTGAAACTGCAAGTTTTTTGAGTTAGGAGTATATAATGAAACATATATGACACCATGGCTTGTTTCAATAGTGAAAATTACTAGTAATATTTTGAAGACTGATAACATGACGTTTAACTTCCAAAGCTGAATGTAAACTGTACGTATATTGAGACACACAAATCATCTGGTTGCCGTACAGAATAAACATGATTGTCGTGGCTTCTCTGATTACATACCAACGATACACTTGTGTCAGCCTTTTCCTTTACATCAATTTCTATGGGTAGGCCTATACCCAAACCCTTTCGCTTAATCCCCCTTTGTAAGAAGCGATTCGTCAGAATTCTCGTTCAAAGTAAGAAAATCTTACGTCATTGTTTCGTCCTCTCCAAATGTTATGAGGGTCACTGAGCCTTCGCTCGTCTCGAACCTTCCCCAGAGTGTTACCCGTATACCCACGCCTTCCGTATATAAAGCGCTCTTCACTACAACGTGACCCACGACATCGTAGATGTTCCACAATGTTTTTTTTTCTTGGTGGAGACTTTCTACCAGGGCCCTTTTAAATGCACTTACTACAGGGAGCCGCGCTAAGACCAGTAAAAATCCTGCACACGCGCCCGTTTCTTGTAACGCTCACTTCTCTTGTGATAAAAGTTAGCGCACTAGTGATAGTTTTTTATTTTTTTCTATCGGCGAAAAGTAATGTTGAAATGCTTCGATGGGCTATCATTGAAATTACGGATGAACTGGTCCACCGGGAAATAGGCAATTTTCGAGGGGCCTCCTTCCTATCATAACAATATATTGGTGTCTTTTTCGATACTTTGTGGCCCCTCGTGATGGAAATTTCAGATGGCATTTTGTTATTCCAATCAGCCCCTGACTGATTGATATTGGTAAGGACAGATGAACGTTGCAATATTTCCACATATCTGTACATACGCCAATACGTAAATAACGTAATACGTATACTGCACATTGGTTATCTGCTATAAATATATAAAATAAATAAACGCATGTGAGCATGGCCAGCCTAGCTTTCCTCGAGAGGTAGTAACCGAACCGCGTGTGGCGGACGAACTTTTTTCGTCCAGCTTATCACTACGAAAAAAACTATCTGAGGGGCGGCAACCTAAATGGGGCGGCAGCCACTGAGGCGCCACGCAGTCTACAGTAAACGCTGATTATTACCACTGGAAATCAGGTATCGGTAGTTTTCAAACCGTTGACAGTCTTACAGTATACATTATTAGAACTGCATCACATGCTATCTTGCACATCCACGGTCGAACGATATGCATTCTCTATTGCTGTTGTCATTGTGGCAAAACGGGGACTCCGTGCTCCCTCTGGCCTGGATAGAGGATGAAAGGTTTAACAGTTTAAATTTGCACTTCCATCAGCTCAAAACTCTTGACCTATTGAGGAATTCAAGAGTATCTGTATTTGCAATTGGTGACTGCTCTTCCATTCACAAACATTCAACCAGTATCTTCAAATATAAGCCAGGCTGATTGGTCAATGATGGCTTGCGCAAATCAGTAAGATTTAACAACCATGTAGCGCATTGTGTAGCCTACAGATCAGAAGGGGAGTATCCAGGAATTTGTAATAGAGAGGGCGCAAGGTTTAATTGATCTATGTCCTGGGGGGTTCTAAGGGAAGGGGTGCCCCTTCCCTTTGGAAAATTTTTGTCTTTGGAAGAGGGCTGAGATGCAAACGGGTGCTATATTTGGCACATTTTGAGGCAAGTTCATTTTTGCCTCAACTTTTTTCAGGCATGACGGCCGATAGGGGGCGCCCGCCTGTTGCGCCTCTCTGGATCCGCCACTGGATCATATTACAGTAATATTAAAATCACCTACTGTTGTTTATTAAGTAAAATCTGACCTTGGTCAATTAATCTCATTTTTCCGTACTGGGTAGCATTTGTAAAGGGATAGGCCTAGAGCTAGAAGTAAACCTTTTAGGGAGAATACATCTAATTAGCTTCATTAGCCATTTATCATTTCCTAAAGTTAACAAAAACGTAAAAATTGTAGTTTTTTGGAGTTTAAAAGCTTGAAGTTTGCGATACTCGTACAATTCATTGATAGACCAGCTTCTCTGGTAGATAAAACATGTATTTACATACAACTGAAGACTTGATCACAACAGTCCATTGTAAAAAGAATTCAGAGACTATCAATCAAGCTGGTATAAGCTTCACTCATTGGTTGTACTTGAACGGGGGTTAATGCATATAATTCATACCTAATGGCAAAAAGTGTCTGGTCATGAATTTGTAATTAATGATTTTAATCATTATATACCCTATCATTGCCGTTTTAGTTGTGTGTAAGATGTTCGGAATCACTGAGTTTGACCCTGTACCATCAAGATGTGAGTCTCAAAAGGTGCGACAAAAATTCATGATTACATTCAAGAACCAACTCAATAAGTCCCTTTAAACAATGATGACCAAAAAAAAGGATATCTAAAGCGCATAATAGATTATTTTTCACCACCAGTAAAGGTCACGTGTGGGAGGGAACGTAATTTTCGCGTTGTCCATGCGTAGGAGCAGGGAGCTGCCTCTAGTGGCGGCTCCCTGGTAAGAGGTTATCTGAGGCTTTCTACTAGTAAGGGTAAAGATTAGGCTAGGGTTAAGCAGTGTTCAAGCTAAGGTGCGCAACTGCGCGATTCTCGTAACAAAAATAATTGTCTGTGAGAAATTCCCGCGCAGACCTCTTTTTTTTTTTTTATAAACTCTAACATAGACATACATATGTTAACTTGGAACTCTTGAACTTGTCCGTGAGACTGTTACACAGAAGAACAATCGGAAATCAATGAGTCATACAATGCCATGACCCCAGTTTCTGAACCTTACGTAAACACTGGGGTAAAGTCATTCTTATGGGTTAGGTTAGGGCTAAAGTTTCCTTGCCATTGTCAAGAGACATAGCACTCTTCAGTCTTCACACATATTTGTGAATTGAGGAAGACGCCTTCTTAAGAGCCGCATGTTGTTTTCAAGTGTGTACCGTCAATGCAATTAATGAATTGGCTCCACGTGAGGTCAAGAAACGCCAACCTCTCCCTCTCACGTCGGGAAAGGCTGCCCCAACCCCGACCCTCCCGGTAGGGGAAGTTTTGTACTATCGTCGGGGAGCCTTGATAGGTACTATAAAATATAAAATCCCGACAATGTTCAGTATCTCCGATGACCTTCTTAATTTTGTAGGTAGAAAGGGCAAAGGTTTCCATAAAATCTCAAACCTTTTCCTGGTGTTCCCAATAAAACCCAAATTTTTCAAATATTCCTCAATAAAATCCATAATTTTCTCCAGTAAAAACCCAAATATTCCAGATTTTTTTCCATAGAAACCCCCATTAGATATCCTTTCGGCAATCGTTTTTGTCTTGGTTTCGGGTTGCTGGCCTTCCGTTGGGGAGCTTAGTCCCCGTCGGGAAAATCCTGGCGACATACCTGGTAGTGAAGTATTTGATACAGTTGTTATATTCACAGGGGCAGTCTTAATTCGAAGAAAACTACGTACACATAGACACTGTAGCGGAGATTTGTGTGTGTGCGTGTGTGTGTGTGTGTGGGGGGGGGCTCTTGAAGCAACATTTACTGTGTGAAAAGGTGCACAGCATGTCCCAAAAGTGTGTGGGGTACACTTTAAAATGTCTACAGGCTGTTGTAGAATTACAGAACAATAACATCAAGAAATAGAAAGAGGAAACGGAAAAAGTGCTGTCAATTTTTGGAAACAAATTGACAGCATTATTTCCGTGTTCTTTATGTATTTCTTTAAATTCGTTTGTTCTGTAAAGTTATAACTTTTTTACAGTGTATATCCCCCTAGGGCTCCTTTCCCAAAGGATTTCCGCCTATGCGCATAGGTAGAACAGTATACGTTATGTCTACGCAGACGTTTTGTCATTATGTAATAGCAAAGAATTCACATGAAATACAGTATCATGTTATTTATTATACTATTTTAGGGCGAGTATCCTTGGCAGGTGATAAAGCCAGAATTTTCAAGAACATAGAATAATTAATCAGGCCGTTTTTTTTCTGATACAAACCAATCAAGCCATATTTACCTTGACAAGTGGAATCCCTGGTCTGAAAATGAAGGTATGAACACTGTACACTGTCGGATTCAAAGGGCACTGGAGCAGTTTCCCTTACCCTTAAAGGGAAAATGCTGTCAACCCAATTTGAATTATTGTATCCCTGTATCCTTTTTCATTAATGGCTCCTTTCAATACTATGACTAGTTTTTGTGTTGAAAAACTCGTGTAGAGTAATTCCTTATTTCACTTTATATTCAATGTTTATGTTTGGAAACAGCATTAAAGATACTCGCAAGTCAAATAAGACGAGATTTGAAAGATTGAACTGGTGTTTCAAAATAAATTTTGGGTGACTGCTTATTATTAAAATGTAAGTATCTAACTGATTGGAGATCTCTGTTAGAAGTACGTTCCCTGCTATTTAATGCACAAATTGCTTCAAAACTGTGTAGTCTTGTCAATGAAACGTTTAAAAACTCCCTCACAGTGGACGGGGTTTTCGCAAACTTGCTCCTCGGACTGGGCACCCCCTAGATATTGAAGGCTCATGATCATATTAATCCCTGTAGGAATAAGTTCTGAGTAAGCCACTATCGATAATGTAAAAATACTAATGTGCATTGCACTAGCTGTTGCTGTATGCCATACAGAGGATATCCTCGTTACAATATCACGTAATCATGTGTGAACGCCAGGCCCGGAGCCAAGGGAGGGGGCAGAAGAAGCCCCCTGAAACTTTTTCGCCCCCTGGAAAGTTTCAAGTTGTCATTGGCTTCATGCATTAGCCAGACAAGGTACTGAAGGGGACGAAATGGCTTCCAGGGGGCGAAAATTTTTTCGGGGGCCGAGTGTGTAAAAATGTATTAAGTCAATGGCAACTTGAAAACTTTCTAGGGAGGAGAAAAATCTTCCCCCAGCCCTTTGACTACGAGCCTGACGTCATCAATGAAATCATCGAGCAACTTTCACCCTAAAATTTGTAGATGTTGAAATTGCCTCCGGATTCGTCATATTTTCGTAACGATCCTTCTCCGCCACTCAACAATTTTGCATTTACCTCAGCGTTCTAATAGTCACTTAATTAAATTTTGATTCGGAAAGTTCACTGTACTATTCCTATACAATCAAATCAGACTTATCGGGAAAATTGGAAAGTAAAGTGCTCAACGTAGATGGTGATAAACTCCAACAGAACTACTTAATGAGTACCTAGCGAGATAACTTTTTGAGACGTTTCTAAAGGGACCATAAACGTTCGCATTTTTGGCTTTTCGGCTAATGTGACCCAACTTAAGTGCAGAAAATTGTAAAATAAAACTTGAAGTCAATTACAGAACATTAGCAATAACATTAGTGTCTAATCTGAAGTAAATGGATATTTCTAGCTATCTACTCACACTGATTGTCGTTGATGTTTCAACACAACAATTTTTAGACTTTATGAGGTTTGAAAATTAATCTTGCTGATGTTAGCTGTACAGTGTAACGACTCTTCTCACGAAACAATATAGGGAAAAACTCTATTAAATAAAACCGATCGCGCCCGGTCGCATAGTCATCAGATGCTTCGGTTAACGGTTCGCAAATAACACCGAACGCTAACTAGCCAAGGAAATAAATGAATCTTACGCCTCATGGGAATATAAAACCGTAAGACTTGAACTTACACCTATATTTTGAGAGTTGTTCCTCGGAAGGTCGGAGAATGCTGTAGCCTACGTACTAAATAGATTATAGGCCTACGTAGAAACGTAGTTGGAAGAGAAACTTGTTGAAAAGGTTTTTTCAGTTATAGCTGCCTAGCAGCCAAGACTGAGAGGTACGGCAGTGATACACTGTTTGTGCTCGGGCCCGTAGCCAGACAAGTTACCGAAGGGTGCGAAATCGTTTACAGGGGGTGAAAATTTTTGTCAGGGGGCCAAATGTGTAAAAATGTCCGGTATTATGTCAATGGTAACTTGAAACTTTCTAGGGAGGCCAAAAATTTTCCGAGGGAGCTTCGCCCCTTTGGCTACGGGCCTGTTTGTACCTTAAATGGAAAATATTGCATATGACCTGATGACAGGTGCACCCGAAATGAAGGCTTGTACAAATTTAACCCTCCATCAAAAATGATCACGATGAAAAGGAACTACAACCTGTGTGTTAGTATACTCGGATGAAGACAATTCAAAGAAGGGTACGTAACTGAATAACGCATTTGCCCTCTAATGAACAAGGCTTTCAATGGGGTAGTCTCATGCATTAGCCTACCAAAATCATTTGATATTCGGTTTGCAAAATTCTTTTTTAAGTCAACATTTCATGAGCAAACGGAAGTCCATCAGAAAAGTATAGGTGGTATTTAGCAGAACAATGTTTCACTTTGAAATTAGGTCAGGTGTATCCATTTCAAAAAAGGGGTTGATTGTGATAACAAAAGTTGCAAAATATCTAATAGAAAATATATTTCTGAACTTTCAAGCCTGTGTTCAGTCGTCCCCTACTTTCCGGCGTATTGACAAATGTTGCGTTGTTGCTTAATACCTTTTACGTCACTAAGCTATATACGGGTTTCGCCTTTTCGTTAGCAAGCCAAACGAAAGAGACTGAAAGGTTTGTAGGGTGAAACGAAACAATTCAAATATTGAAGCTTTTAAGGTAAAGCATTACACGATGATTTATACTGACGGTAAAAACCGACAAATTACATGCTTTCATCAAATCAGAGGCGGCGCTAGGTGGGAGGCCATCAATATTAAAGAGAAAGGTAATTCAAATTTCCAGACATTTTCTTCGTGTTCAATCTTGAATCCTGCCTGTTTTCAGAATTAAAAATGGCATCGTTTTTGTAATTTTAGTGAAAAATATCACCCACTCGCATCATTCAATGTCATACAGCCGTGGGTAATGAGATTTTGAGAAATATGGCACTGACGACTATTATTATCGTTATTAATTTATACAAAACGACCAAGATAGGTGTATTTGACATTTTCTGAACTAACAAACCGATTCTTTTTCTGATTTGTGGGTGAGAAAATAATCCGTCTGTCGTTATGATTGGTAAGTCCGTCGTACCAACACGATTTTTGCCGGAGTGCGAAGTGATTACAGAAAAGTTAAAGTTTCAGTAACAGCGATTTAACATGGAATCTGTAAATATGGTTTTCATGGATTTCATGGATTAGAATTTTTAACCCAACTGGTATTTTATAGACAGCAGGACAAGCGGTATACGTAATTCATAAGTGTAATAATTTGCAGCACCCAATTGCATGACCCACTACAGGAAGTATTAGCGGGTGATAATCATGCGTAAGGCTTCGTTGAAAGCCAACATAATTAAAAAAATTGCTAAGCTTCTTTAATATATAAGGATCGATAACACCAGAGGCTACGACTTAAGGTGAAAACCCGTCCGGTCAGTGTTTTACCAGCAAGAAGAATTTCCTTATGACCTCAAGTTGAGAAATGATAATATCGGGTCGTTCCTTCGTCCGTCTTCTTTCTTTGTTTAAGGGATGGTGATCGGAGGTGGGGTGGGGTGCTCTGTGACTAAGTGCTATGCTCTTTTTGACTCGCTTTGTGGCCTATATATATATATATACATACCAGGCTTTGAAATATCCTGAACATAAATAAATCTAGTGATTTTCGCTAATTTTCTTTTGTTTACTTGGAGAAGACGTGTATATCTATTTTTGTATATGTATGTATGTATGTATGTATGTATGTATGTATGTATGTATGTATGTATGTATGTATGTATGTATGTATGT
>WURT03038583.1:0-10545 GCA_009936505.3 Holothuria glaberrima
GCCATTTTGCATCTGGGTACCCTCCTCTTATAGACTCCTCACCATGATAGGAGAGAAGTTTAAGGTCAGATGTCCCCACCCCCCCACTTCCAAAATCAAATCGACGCCCCTGCATACGCTAATGCCTGTTAGTTTACTCTTTGTGTCGCAAGACCATTTTTGGGAGGTACTTTCATTTGAAGAAATGGTTAACCCAGTGATGGACCCAGGGCGTGAACTTCGTTGCAGGAGAATGCTTACCTATAACGTCTTAGGATAGCAAATCACCAGTCGCAGCAAGACTCTACCCTTATGCCACGGCGTCCTGTCACGAAATACTTCTGTACTTAAAACGGTGAAATTGTAGACATTACAGGTGAATTTTTCCAATTTTCCTTCCAATAAATTAAGGGCTCTGTAGTTGTGTGGGCTTAACCAGGAAGGTGCCCCTCCTGACACTATTCTGTTATGATTGTCTATTCAGTATTTAGCAATTTCCTAGAGTGTTTCTTCAAGACGATGAAGAACGGTGTCAACAACATAGGGTGGGGGATTAACGAATATACCACCTTATAGCAGAATATGGGCCTACAAAAACCCTGAAAATTAAGATAAGTCAAAAATACCCGTTTTACACAGCTGCCTGGACATAGAAACTATGCTGGATCTTTCCCCAATAACATAATTACCAGGCCCATAGTTAGGGCGGGTATGGGGTCAGCAGGGCCCAAGGCCGGTAGGAATTCTGGGCCCTGAATTACTCAATTTTTTCAATTGAAATTGTCTTCATTCTTGAGTTACATGACATTGCTTTGAATGGACAGGATACATTACATTTAATGTAATAAACAGGTAGTGTCTTGCAGCTCCCTGGTTCAAATGAGGAACGAGGCCCGCTACAGATGACGAAAGATGTGAGAACACGATGGGTTACAAAAGCATTGCACTGATGATGGTTGTATATCATGCTTTGTTAATTTCATACCTTTTCTGGTGCGGCCCCTGCGAACTCAGGACTGTAGGTCATGCATGACTTAGTCAACCCATAAATAAAACCTGTACCGGTAGTGTCCGATTTCTTCCTCCCAACTCTGCCCGAGAAATAGGCTATGCCTAATATCCGGGAGGTGGAGGGGAGGGGGTAATGCACTGCTGCAGACTGATTGCTAGTTAAGCTTTTGATTAAATTTACGTAGAAAATTAAACCAGACCTTCCTTCTTATTACCAGATTACATAGCATCATAAATACATGGTTAAACAGAACTACGTCTGAATTATATCAAGAGTGCAGAGTCATATATTTAGAGTTTGGACAACTAGGTAACAGCATATGGCTCTTCAAGAGTGGGATTGATTGCACTCTCACTATTGAATCGTGGCTTCACTTTTGCCGATTCCGGTACAAAACGTTGATATTTAATCTGTTTTAAGAGTTTTCCCTACACGATACATCATGACCATTTCCCTCAGCAAATTAGTCCACCGTGACTACGTTTTGATTATCGTACAAAATTGACAAAAGTGAGTTATATTAGTGCGATTCTTGAGGTCTGTTAAAAGGACGCGTACTGTCAAGTAAAATTACATAACTCTACTGTCAACAAAATCGAGATAAATTGGATTATCCGCAGACTTTTGCACCCGAATGTCCCACTTAAAACTTCCTGATGCCATGGGCGTCCGTAGGGAGCTTCAAAGGGATCGCTATTAGAAAGCCAAAAAAAAAAATACTAGCACATTAAACAGTATCAAGTAACCACACACACACCCTCACATGCACACACGCGGACACGTTTTGACACCTCCTTCACCTATGGACTTTGGGTCACCCTTGGGTACAACATCATGAGTTAGCCCCTAAGACTAAGTAATCTGAGGCAATAAGCCGTTACCATGGGAACCGTTGCTATTTCGTCTGGTATTGCCGTAAGTAGCGAAGAAGGCAAAGTGACCACAATATCTCTTCAGGGAAGTGATATTACCTCCCTGACCTCATCCTCCTCAAGTAGCGATGAGATAAAAGGGAAAGAGATACCCAAACTGTGGAACACGCGTTTTAGGTACTATTGTGTAATGTTTATTCAGACGATTTTGAGGATGGGCGCGTGTGAGGTCGAATTGTCGAGCTGGCTTGTTAACAGCTTATTTTGAAAAAAAAAAAACGTTCTGAAACATAACTTTTGTCCTCTCCACCTATTGCGGTCCTTGACCCCCCGCCCAGTAAGGCCACTGTTCGCCGACATTCTTTGTCACTTTTTGGTAAAAATTATCATTTTGTGATTGTGTTTGGTGTACTTTCAGTGTTACAGGGGGCAGCTAAAAGTTTCATGCCTGATTCCCTACTTTTAAATCTTTCACAGGGCATCGGGTGGCTTTGCTCTTGGACTCAGACCGGGTGTTAACCCTGGGCATCATTGGGGCACTATGTAGTGTTTGTGGATCCCAAGCATTCTGAGAAGCATTCAACCCTCCTACAGTGATTGCTCAACCGTGGAGGCATCATCATTTTGCTTCCGTACTAGAGACTCTGTCTTGGCCCTCTGTAACGTACAAACATGTAGCGAGTCCCACCCAAATTTCCTTCCAAGGTTACCCCATTCAGTTCTTTTGTTCCCTCTCCCGTATAGGTAGGTCTCATATTCGCATGTAAGAGAAATAAAATAATAACCATGATTTAACTCCCGAATGTGGACTTTCACTCAATTCCGTATTCAAGTCCGTTTTTGCTTGACTTGGAATTGACCCGGAATGGGGAGTCCCGGAATTGGCCCGAATCGGAATTTGCCAGGAAGGGGAACCAGCTGGACTCGGACTGGGAAGCGATTTCCACCGAGTCAAAAGAAAGTAGTGGCGCTGCAGGGTCTTGCCCATACCCCCGCCCCCTCCGAGAAGACTGATCTTCGTTCTGGGAAATTTTTAGTTTCACTGAGTAACATATGTAATCCCTGACGACGGCCAGCCGATTTACTTGATTTTGCTCATGTTTAGGAGAAATCCAACAAAAACCCAAAATTTTCCAAGTCTTCTCACTAAAACCCAAATTTGCTTTAAAAGCCAAAATTTTCATATTTTGTTCGATATAAATTTTGGCTCACGAAGCCCGCCGGAAATTGTGCTTTTTTGCATGCTTTCGGCAACCTGTCACCCTTATCTGGGCTGCTGGGTGCATGTCCCTTTAGGTGAGTTTGACCCCCTGTCTGGCAAATCCTGCTGCCACCCCTGCGTACAAGCCCCGTATAGCCAGGCCAGTTGGAAAAATACTTCCCCCTAAAAAATAAAGACGACCATTACCCTAATGCATTTTATAGTTGATCTCGTCTCCCTTAAAAATATTTCGCCCTGAAGCTGTCCCTCCCCTTTTTAGTACCTTGTATGGCTACGTGTCTGTCGCGTCGTCATTGATTTGATGCAGCTTAGTAATGAATGGTCGCACTACAGGGCGGGAAAGAGCATGGAATTGACCTAAAATAACATTTTTTATTAAATGAGGGCCTATTTGAAAAATAGTATAAAACCATTATTTTGATATGGGAAATTGTTCAATCACCGGACTCAGAATGAGCCCGAAGTTGACGACACTGAAATCAAAATTGGCTCAGAACCGGCAAATCGGAAGGTGCTGCAATCGGTATTAGCCCCGAATGGTGGCGACTGGAATCGGAACTGGCTCGGAATCGGGTTAGATGAACTTAGACACAGACCTAATAAAACACCATCCTAACTATTACTTGGTACGCTGAAAGGGGATTAGCAATCGCCCCAAACTTATTTTGAAACATCAGCTAAATCTCACAAAGATCCTTTTATTTCCCTTCAAGTATCTTTTATTATGCTTACGAAATAAATATTGCATATTTAAGGTGAGTCAAGGAGTTACTCTGCGTGATTTTCACAATTCAGTGAGAAAAATTATGTCACATGACTCTCGAGAGCCAGTCACGAAATATGATACCCTGATATACTAATCTAAACTGGGGTGATTGCAACCACCTCAAGAACTTAGTATAGGGCTAACCAGGTATCCTCATTCGTAAAGTTGCCCCAGTGGATCGTTTTAATCATGTGACAATATTTTTTGTTACTGAATTGTTTAATTTATGGAGAATTGCTCATTGCTTTTATCTCTTGTTTGTAATATTCATAATAAAAACTTACATCATCAGAGGTACTTGTAAGGCAAATAAGGAGATTTACAAGGGTTTGCTGACTTTTCAAAACAAATCTTGGGCCGCTGCTTTACTCCCTCTAAACTGTGCATTCATGCATCACAATTGATCTCAGAGTAAACACACGCTGAAGATTCATGGAAAAGAACATTTTTAATGGAAGCCACGCGTCGGGAAGTGGTATTTCCGTCACTCTTGACAAATAATGCCGCTCCGCTTAGATGTAGTGTCAAAATCTCACTCCGAACTCTTCAACTAGTCTCATCCCGGTTCCAGGATAAAATAAATCCCGGCCTGTTTAATGATGGGAGTGAGTAGTTCTGAATGTATGAACAAAACGTCTAAGTGTATGGGGTTGTTGCCCAATCGTCAAACTTTGTAAATGATCCAAAAAAAAAAAACAAAAAAAAAAAACAGAAGAAATGGAGTCACTTTGTGTGGTTTTATTTCTATTTATTTTTGACGCGTGGGCTATTTCTGGGGATGGCGTTAGGATAAGCACAAAAACTGCTCCCCAGCAAGATCGAAACTATTTCTGTGACCTTCATAGAAGTCTATACCCAGGCCATGGGATTTTCCGACAAGCAAAGTAGGCACTTTGCAAAAGTTTCGAACATGAACATACTTGAGACAATGGAAATAATAGCACCATTTTCCATTTCAGCTTTTTCCGAAATTAACTTTTTCAAAGGGTAAAAGGGGTAGCACCCCTACCTCTGAACAGCCATTCGTCATTTATACCAATAAGTCAGTCTGAAATCTTATACGGCTGGGATCAACTATTCAATGCTAATAGCGTTTTAAAAATTTTCGCAACTTGGCTCAAAATTGAAAACTTGGAGTAAAACATAACTTTTGCTCCTCTCTGAAATATTTCGCATCTCTCCTATACACTTCATCTACGGTATGTAATCTTGTTCACGTATGCAGGGCACGTATGGCCCTGAAAACTTAGCAAGCATGCGACGTTCTTGATCATCGGTGTCTAAGGCTAAGGGGTTGCGCCAAGCCTTCCCCGAAGGCGGGAAGCTCCCTGACGGGGGCATAAACCCGAGTTACCGACAAAAGTCAGTTGTTACCGAATGGACCACGAAAGCAAATTTGGGGTTTTTTATTACAGACAATTCAAAACTTTTGTAGTCATGTTGAGGAATGTCAAAATTTAAGGGTTTAGGCTATCGAAGAAAGTTTGACAATTAAGGGTTTTTATTAGAGGAAATAAAAAATTTAGTGCTTTCATTGCGGAATCTATCTTTCTTTGAGAGCAAAATCATGTAAAACGTCGGGACAACTTCACCGTCATGGATTATATGCTTTAACATACACATCAAACCCCCCCCCCCCCGCGAGTATGGAAAATTTACCCAATGGGAGAGGGCAGCCTTCCACAATGGGATGTCATGACTCCTTTACCACACCTGGTGCCACCCCTGCCAAGGGTCCAGTGATTTAACTGAATGAAATTCTTATCACATGTAAACCAAAAATACAAAAAAAAAAATGTAGGAGCAACTAACAAGACCCTGTTTATAGCCTTTTCCCGCACTCAGGCTCTATAGGAGGCATTATTTTGCAAAACATATTAAGTTGGTAGGCTGCATGCCAATATTCCTAGTATGTCCTTGCTTACAGAGAGTTCCTTTTTTATTGTTGTAAGGTTGCACCGCCCCAGTGAAAAAGTTGCAAATGAGCCTGGAAGTTACTTGAAGTAGGGACATATTGAATGCTATTAGTCCATATGAACAGGGGTCGATTGGTCTAGCAATCTTAGGAATTACAGTGAAATCACTGAACATATTCTTGTCAATTTAAGGAGGAATTTTACAATAGTATACACGCTTTAAAATGCATATTCCTATAACATTTGTGACACCCTGAAAAAGCAGAGGCCTCAAAAATGGTATCGAGGAGAGGTTTAGAGTCAAGACTTCCAACACTGGTAGCTTGGTGAAGACATACATCCGGTAAGAAAGGAATGTATAAATGTGTACGCAGCCGATATATTGGGGGTATGTAGATCACAGAAATGCAAAAAGAGTATTGTGGGAATTATTTGAATAAGTTTCTAATGAATATTACAATCTATATCGTGAATTCTTACATCATGATCTTTCGATTTTTTACATCAAAGTAAAAATAAAAAATCTTCAAAAATCTATTCTGCTGTCAGAAACAAATATACTTATTGCAATGATACAAATGTCAAAGAGGATAAATTTTTACAATATGTATCTTTTATAACACAAGTTCTTTAAAAACACAGCTTTCAGCAATGTATATGAAAAAACCCAATGTCGTTATGAATATATTGTTGTTGTTCGACAACCGCTACAAGTTTTCAAAGTCTATTAAAGGCAAACCAAGACGTATAATTTGTATTGAAATTCACGCATTTACAAATTTTGCATGTACATTTGCAGAATCTATACACATAGTCGTATGAGACGGAGGGGGGGGGCGGGGGGCAGACTGTCCCCCAAAATTTTCTGAGGTCGAAAATTTGGCAAAAAAATAACCAAAATTCGGGCACAGAATAGGTGAGATTTCGGCAAAGATGAAGAAAAAGTGAAAAGATTGCCCAAATTTTCTACTGAGTTACCGAATTTTTGACCGAATTTCCGAAAAAAGTGCAAAGACTTTCGCGCGCTTCGCGCGCATGTAGTTATCTGCCGGTATCACCTCTATCAGACTTTCGGAAAGGCTCTGACATGCACAGTCCTAATCAATTCCATATCCAAATTTCATAGGATATGAGTAAACTTGCTAGGGCCTAATGGTATAGCCTATGTAGTCTAGCAATTTCACTTACTTCGCATAGTGTGGTTTTGATTTACCCCAAGAACTGAGTAAAAAATTCACTTAAACAAGCAAGATGAAAAGATTTCCGTAAGGAGTAGAAATTCTTGGAAATATATCCACCTCAAATTTAGCACTAAATGTAGCACCATTTTGCATCTAGCCCACCTTACGTGAGCAAAAATTTTCCAAAGGGGAGGGGGACACATATCGTAAAAATTCCCCCTCTCTTTTGAGATGGATCCACGCCATTAACTTTGGACATCTTTCCAAGATTTGGGCAAAAATTTCCTGCCCCCCCCCCAAATTTGAAGAGTCCCGTACGCTTATGTCTATACACCGTACATTGCAGTGACCAACTTACACATTAATTTTATCACAGGAATGTATTTTATTTTTGCCATATCGTCACTAAAGTCAAAACATTGTGAACTAGAAAGAGTAAGTCTACAATAAAATAAAACATACTGATATTCGAGAAGTAAAAGTCATGATTAAATTTTCTGATATTTCGAAGTAAAAAATAAAGTAACCCTTACTGCACAGTGTTAGATTACATGGTAAATTATGTAGGACTACCATTTGTTTTCCCACATTATCACCATTACTCACAACCAAAGGTCTTTAAAAACTCTTAATACTTGTAATGTCTGATAAAATTATCATATCAAATTATAAACACCATGATGGAAAATTCATATCACGCAATGTGTATTAAGAGAGGCTTACATATTTGACACAATCAAATGTGGTCAATGTCATTATTAATATGCATAGTTACTTTCAACGGTACTCAGGGCAGGATGCTCAGGAATCTCATAAATTTAACTTCATACTCCCTTACAACCCTTTGTAAACTCTTTCAAAACTAACTTATGATATCAGTGTTTATCATTCATACACTGGTGTCCCTGTCCTTTTTAACATAGAATAAACATTTGCCTAAATGATAGTGGGAACGCATGTCTGAGACTGTAAACAGGACAGTGTTAATTTGATGGTGTGAGGCAGTTTAAGAACCATATCGGTGAGAAATACTACTACTGAGTGGCATGTAATGCTGAATCTTAGTCTTGTAAAATAAGACATTACAGAAAGCTGCTCCACCAAGAACAAAAACATTTGACAGAAACAATTGTCCCTAATAGAATCTGACTTTAGACTGGATTCACTGGAAATTAACCAGTTGACCAATTACAGTAATAAATATCTGTGGTATTATTATCAAATTAATGATGTTCAATGATTTTCTACAAGAAGGGCATTGCATCACACTTATGTAATTATAGTTGTTGGGAAAGTTGCCTTTCTATGGCAATATGCTTTAACATCTCTGCTAAGACCACTTTACCAGATCTATTCAAAGCAACATCTAGTGCTGATACACTATCAGCAGTAATAAGCTGTTCCTGAATAAGTTCATCAAAGATGACCTTTCCTGGCTCACTGCTTTTCTTCACTCTGTCCTCCAAGTGAGATAATAATCCGAATTTATCTGCTATCTCCAAACAAGAATCCACATCAAGCTGTCCGGACAACTTGCTTACCAACTCTGGAAATGATTTCTCCATTGCAGCTAAAAGCAATAACAAGAAGATCACCGAATTCAGTTTTAAACCTTATTAGTGGGAAAAATGAAAGGTACAAATGAGTGATGGGAATACCAGTCATGCTGTTTATCAATACCTTAACTAAAATATTTAATTACCTCAAAGAGCAGTGAATGTGGTTAAGCAAGTCATACTTACCCATAATTGTTTTTTTTTTGTCGCATTTGTGCATTGATTGGAATAAAGTGAATTAAATTGAATACCACGATATTATTTATACATGACAATTACTTTTTACTAAAATGTTATAGGCTCAATCATGGACTAAAAGAAAATGTTTTGCAGTGAATGTCCGAACAAACTATTCCACTTGCATTCGACAGATATTTGATAATTTTGTTACTCATTGTAACTGCCAGCTATATCACTAAATAAAGTTGATAACAAATGATTACAAAGGTTCCAGTTTTTGTCCTCTAGTAACCTCACATGACCTTTGACCTCAACCAAAAACAGCAGGTGTTATCTCCTTAATATAAAGCATCCACATGCCAGGTATGAAGAGTATCATGCTTCCAAAGTTGAGCTATCCTATTGTACTTAAAGGGTTTAAATTTTTTAACTCTGGTGACATGACATAACCTTTGATCTAGGCCAAAAACAAGAATGTTGTTACTTTCAATAAGATAGATCTATATCAAGTTTGAAAAGTATCCATTGTTCTTATCTTTAGATATCGTGTTTGCAAGCAAGTTCTACGGTTTTTTGAAGTTTTATCTCCAGTGACCTCAGAAAACGTTTGACCTCTACCAACAAGAGCCCAATGGGCACAATGGTTCCTTGCTGAATGTCATGAAACTGAGCCAGGAGCATACAAAAAAGACTGCCTCATTACCTTCAAAGTTGTTGGCAGAAAAACTTGTGGTCATCTACTACGTTTCCTATAAGTCCAAGACTTGACCTCAAAATGTCCTCTGATAACCTCCAAATTGATTTTGCCAAGTATGAGGTTTTCCCTATCAGGTTGTGATATTTATTCCATAATTTGATCTGAGATGATCAATAAATGTGCATATCCCCCCATGATACCATTTGCTCAACTCTCCGCCAATGAAGAAAATTGATAAAAGGTTTCATCTCTAAAAAGTTGTTAAAAGGCAACACTTGTGGCCCTTCAGTGTTCTCCTGCAGGTTTGTGTGCTCCGTACAGACGTCGGTTCAATTTGACAAATATTGGATATCACTTGTGGGGTTAAATATCATTAACCAGAAAGATAAAAGGCTTAGAGATTCCTTGCCGTATGATATATTGTGAACGAACATGAAACACTCACATGATAAGCATGAGATCCTTCACAATTATCCTACTTGAGATATCATGTTAATAAGGTAAAACCCTTTCGAAATCTTGTGAACCAAAACGACCTTTTACCTCCACATAAAATTGTAGGGTTCACCTACCCTATAAAGCCATCTACATACTAAATATGAACAATCCACAGACCAAGTATAAGATTCCGCACAGTTATCCTCCTTACAATATCATGTTTACAAGGTTTTGACCTCTTGTGACCCTAAATGACCTTTCACCTGTATGAAAAATGATAGATATCATCTCCTTAATATTAGCTATTCACATGCTAAGTATGAGATTCCTCACAGTTATCCTTTTTAAGATATCGTGTTTACAAGGTTTGACCTTTTGACCTCTGTGACCACAAATGACCTTTGAACTCCACTTAGAAACAATCAGGATCATCTACTTAAAATGGGCAATCCACATGCTAAGTATAAGTTTACCCTTCTTGAGATATAGTTTTTACAAAATTTATGTAAAATTTGGTGACCCCAAATGACCTTTGAACTCAACCAAAAATTACAGGGATCATCTACTTAATATGGGCAATTTAAATGGTAAGTATAAGGTCCCTCCCATTTATCTTACTGGATATATTGTGTTTAAAAACAATTTCTATGGTATTTCCTATTTGAACTCTGGTGACCCCAAATGAACTTTGACCTCCAAAAAATAAAAAGGATCATCTACTCAATT
>WURT03038594.1:0-14889 GCA_009936505.3 Holothuria glaberrima
TATGAAATTCTCAAAACTGCGAGTCGCTTATTGTATATTTATGGTCTGTTAAGTATGCATCCAATGTCATTTGAAGAAAGGCTTGTTAAATGTTTCATTGTAATAGCCACATTTTTTGTAAATACCCAAATTGAATTTGTTCCGAGGTCTTCTCCCCTGGTCTCCCATCGGGTGCACGGTCCCTAGTCCCCATAGGACGGTCTGGACCTACACCCTCAGGGAAAAGTTTTGTGTCTGCTGCGGCGCTGTGGGCCTCACTCAATCCTAGATACTGGTTAGCCTCTCAGGCGGACTACATGCCTCCTGCTTTGAATAGTTTGTCGGGATCACTGGCTACTCACAGCCCTGGCTCGTGCTCGTGCTCGTTAACTATAACGATTTATCACCCAAATGACGTTCCACAAACTTTTTAAAATAACTTACCACGTCAGCTTCCTAAATTAGGATGTCGACATAGTGTGATAATTTATTTGACCATGTCGACTTCTTAAATTAGGATGTCCACATGGTCAGATAAATTATCTCACCATGTTGACTTCCTAAATTAGGATGTTGACATGTTCAAATACATTATCTCACCATGTCGATTTCCTAAATTAGAATGTCGACATGGTCAAATAAATTATCACGCCATGTCGACTTCCTTAACTAGGATATCGTCTTGGTCAAATAAATTATCTCACCATTTCGACTTCCTAGATCAGTATGTCGTTTTGTTCAGAAAAATTATCTCACCAAGTCGACTTTCTGAATTAGTATGTCACCTTGGTCAGATAAATTATCTCACCATGTCAACTTCCTAAGTTCGGATGTCGACTTGGTAAGATTAATTACCTCACCATGTCGACTACCTACCGGCAGTATGTCGTCTTGGTCAGATAAATTATCTCACCATCATGACAAGTCGCATGGCACTTTGAGAGCGCCGTAGATAACAGACTACCCGCGCGTTTCCATGTGACACCCCCACACCCCCAGCTCGCTACGGCCATGAACTCGTGATATGATATTCCTCGTTCCATTCATCTAAACAAGCGTTGGGTACATTCCTAAATTAAACCCATCCGCAGCAGTATTTAAGTACGATAAAATGATGTACAAGTCGGATTGGATAACCTTTCCGTCGGTTTTCAGTGTTGCTAATAAACAAAACATACAAGTGAGAAATTTGAAAAGCAGAAAGAGGGATCGAATGGTATAAGAACTTATATAAAGGTACAGGGTGTACCAGTCCTTGGCCATAAGGGGTCATTATACTGCAATTGGTGTAGTGTATGCTGTGTGCTTTTACAACGGTTTGTCATTACTTGTTATGTAGTGATTTAGACTGGTGTAATTTGTTAATATTCATCCTCTAATTTGCTGTCAGTAGTGTTCTGTTTAATAGTTGAGGTCGTTCAGTTCTAAGCTTTGTACTCGTAAACGGTTGTAAGGAATTGGACTTTAAATTGCGTCAGTACTAGGCTATGTCAAGGTATTCAAATGATAGCACTCGTATCAAATAACCAAATGTCCTGTAATCGTCTCAAATTGCTACATAAGTAGTGTTAAAATGCTTAACATGTGGGCGGCTCAAACCGTTTACAATACAGGTGCACAATGGGGCTATGTGTGATGTGTTCCTTTGCCAAACATGGACGGGCCCGTAGCCAGCTTTACATTAGAGGCAAGTGTTGTGATGGGGGGCAAGTGTTGTGATTGGGGGGCATAAAAGATTCCACCACATTAATTATTATGCAGTTTCAATTTTCATCTGGTGGCAGAAATATTTTTTTGGTAGGGCACTGCCCCGAAATGCCCCCCTCCGTGGCTACAGGCCCGAACATGGTTTAAATTTTCATTTCATATAACAGATACACAAAACGTCTAGATATAGGGCCGGTGTATACTTCCAAATATCCACTCGCTACAAAACTACCAGTCAAGACTTAGATCAACACTAACACAAAGCCATTTGGAACCCCTGATGCTTATTGCAGTTGAAAAAGACATTGCTCGCAAACTAAAAACTGACAAAGACAACATCATAAACAGGACTGCAAAGTCTTCTAGTAAGCTGAGTGCACTTCTCTTGATTTAAGTATTCTTTACTAGCCGTCTCAAAAAACTGTCAGAAGGAATTAACACTTTTCTTCATTCTTCGGATCATTATCCTTATATTGACAAAGTGTTTAAATGATAACTCGCATAACTATTTTTTTAAATTATCTTAACTTACTTCATATGTAGTGCTTGGTTGCTAAACATGTTTACAACTTACAATTTTGTACAAGTGTTGCAAAAGTAGTCCACAAAAATTCAGTCACGGTTTTGCAGTATGTGGAATACGCACGCTAACGCAACTGTTATTTTTGAGGTTTCCATTGTGCAATAATGGGTTCATATTTTAAACCAACTCAGACCTCAGACTTAAGGAGGGACATCCTAAAAGGAATATGAATTTGCCTGTTTCCTTGTAAACGGAAGCTGAATGTCATTTTCGCTTTACGCAGGTGCGGCAAGTTATCTGCGAGTTTCCTTTGAACAAGAGGAAAAAATGCCATTTTTGTCAACATCCCGTGACTACTCGTCAAAGGTTCAGCAAGCTGTTCTTTTCAGATAAATATAAACATTACCTATTCTAAGTAGTACTTGTTTTTCTTCATGATGCAAAAAAGGAGGGGGGGGGGGGACTTAGGCTCGGACTGATATGTCAATCAGCGTAGACCCGGGGCCATTGATATTCGGGCTCTGCTCATACATAAAGGCTTTAAGCCTCAGCGGTAGCTTGGAATCCATTCAGGTTAAACGACTACAGTATTTTAGCCTAAATCTCTCTCTTGAAAAATTCAATGAATGAAAGATATTCAGAGAATAGTAATAGCATGTTGCCCTAAATGAGTAAATGTTAAAAAATTTCGATCACGATATCATGCCATCTAAAGAATTTATTTCAAAGGCAAGAACAATGTAATGAAATAAGCAGCAAAGTTATATAAATATGGTTTAAGGGAGAGGAAAAATAATCAAAACTATGGTCATTAATTTTCTAACCATGCAGGAGGGCAACCTAGAGGGTAATTTCCTCGTCCTCAACCGTGTTCCCCTCCTTCAAGTATCAGCGATGGCGTTAATGCAATTAAAATGAAAAAAAAAAATAAGGACATGACAATTCATCTCAGGGACAAACTTTACGTAGAGTAGTATTTTGAATGCTGACTAGTTCTGCATTTCCACTCTGGACCACTTTATTTAAAAGAATAGTTCACACCCAAATTTATGTTTGATATGTTAAATATGTATGATATGTCATATATGTTAAATACCCATTGATTGGAACACTTGGGTTGTTGGAAATGATGTTGACAGTGATCTGTTTGTGGAGTGTATACGGGACTGATGCTTCTTTCAGCATGTGGTTTAGCCTACTCGCACGAGAAGTACAGACGAATTCCATGTTCTGGACCTAATTTTAACGAATGAGCCTAAAATAGTAACTGATCTGGATTACCAAAGTCCTTTAGGGAAGAGCGACCATAGCGTTTGGTGTTTTAACTACTGTTGCTTTCGTGACAATAAAAAAGATGTTTTGCCTAGATGGCAATTTATTTCAAAGTTGATTATAATGGAATAAAATCGCCATTGAATTTAGATTGGCAAGTACATGTGATTTAAGAGTAGGATATAGTAACGTTCCTACATTCTGTTCAATGGCTGTGATACCGTAGTACGAAGGAACAAACAGCTTACGGTTACAACGCTATTGTTTTCGAATAATGCGGCTGTGCATGTGATACCGAGAATTTGCGCACATTACTTGGCCTAGACCATTCAGACGTTTGGACATTGAAAAATCGTTATAGTCTTTTTTTTTTCAATGCAAAGACCATTAGTTTCTTATTGACTGCTTTGCAACTATGTACACGTGATAGCAAGTATGCCGTACTTGCGACAGTTTTGATTATGATCTGCTTCTTCAGATAACGTGTCACAAAAAACTGTCACGTGACCTGATCCTGTGTAATCACAATATATTTATGAGAAGCTTTTGCTTCCATAAACATAAATAACTAATAGAATATTTCAAGAACTGTCTAAATCATTTCCCAACTACGTCATGGTATACCTCACTAGACACTCGCAAGATTTTCATAACACTATGTTATACTCTTTCTAATCCTCATATAATTACTAGGCCTATACACTTGCTCCAAGTTGGAATTGTGACGTATTTTTAGTTTAAGAATATCCTCCCAAATATTTTCAGAGCTTCATTTTAAAGCTAGAAATTAAACTTACATTCCGCACACTGCCTTTTTCATTAGCTAGGCTTATACTCCTTCCTTACAAACCACTCGTTTCGCATGTCTCAAAATTCCATCCGCCTTTAAGTCTTTGTTGAAATACACTGCCTCCTTTTTAGAGACTATTGAGATATTAAATAAACTCAACGTCTTTACATCTGTTTTGCTTTATTCCTTTAGTTCATTGTTTTGTGAAGTTTTTGCTTTGTCTAAGAAGGGCTCATACCACAAATTCTATATAAAGCAGCTTTTAAGTTCCTCTCCAGTCACTGTGTTTTTAAAGTGCATTGAAATTTAAGAAAATGATATTGGGGAATCTGAATCTGAATGTATAGTGAACCTGTGGAAGGTGCATATTACATATTATATAACACCTTATTAATTCCTCTACATCTGTTTGGAGGATCGTTCGTCACATGCCATGGGTTATTCGGTACAAACTCACAGTCGTGTGTTAGTATAAACTAACCCACGGCTGTGACGTCAGCCATGGGGGTACGTACAATCAAATTTTGACCAAAATCTATGATTTAGGAAGTTAGGTGTTATATAAAATAAATAATGATGTTTTCCATTCGTACGATAGTATGAATAATATCATTCGTTGAAAGATTGAATGTTCTATTCAACTCAGCTTCGCCTCGTTCAATAGATCATTCATCTTTCAACTCATGAAATTATTCATACTATCGGACTCATAAAAATTCATTATTTGTATATTATGTCTGGCTAATTAGGTGCAAAATTGTGCTATCGTTAGAAAAGCTTTGAACTGATTACATCTTTACAAATTGTCATTATTTTAATGTTTAGTGATTTCTCTTCTATTTGTTGACTGGACGTAAGTCCAGTGGTGCTGCTTAAGGAAAGGGGATGACACACCATACTCTCTGAGAAATGTTTGTCTTAATGAGGTGGTTTAGATGCAGAATGTTGTTATTTTTGGTAAAGCTACGTGATGCATTAAATTGATTATATGTTAAGAAACCCTCATTATTTAGTTATTTTTCCGATTTTGGCAGGTTGTAATTGAAGGGGATGTTGCCTCAGGGAGCTATGACACCTTTACTATTTAATGCATGTTTTTTGTACTTAGTTTTCCAGGATCCAACAGAGTGTTGTTATCTTTCGTAAAGCTTTGGACTAAAAGCACGATCTGAAATTTTGATTATTTACTGAATTTTAGGCTGTGGCATGACAGCCTTATACAAGGCTCTCACCCTGTACGGGCTTCTACCTGAAGCTCTTATTACGCCACTTCGGGGGTGGGGGAGGGTACCATTGGTTTGCGCGTAACCGTAGGGTACGTAGGCCTTGCAAGAAAGTGTTCGGTCGCAATGTCTCCCAGATGAGCAGTGACGTATTTTATACATTAAAGTTGAAGTTGCAACAAAAAATTCGTTTCTTTAAGATTTCATGGCTAAGAGCCAAATTAGGCCGAAGAAATAATAAATTTCATTTAAAGGGAAAATGCAGTCACCTCAATTTGAATTAGTGTACCTGGTCATCCCATTTCATGAATGGCTTTTGAGAATCACGTTACAGTTTTTCTCACCGAGTTGAGAAATTCAGGCATGGTGTAACTCCTTTGTTTACCTTGAATATGCGATAGCTATGTTCTAACATATCACGAAACACACTTCAAGTGAAATGAGAGGATATTGTGAGATAAAGCTGTTGTTTCAAAATAAGTGTACGCTAACTGCTTATGCCCTTTAAAAAGTTTCTTTACCAGCTCATTGATTTAAGGTAATGATTAAAGTTGATCATAGGCTATGTATCTTTAGCCATCGTATATGTTGTTGTATTCAAGCGGTGTACCTTATGTGAGGAAGATGGCTCATTCGTTACGAAGATAAACCCGGACGATAATGCGTCTACGGCGGGGGTCCGGGGACCTTTCCAGGAAAATTTCGGCAAAAAGGGGACCCTTACGTGCCATTTTCCAGATTTGGGGGGCTTAAAATCATAATTTGGACAGGGAAATTTTCAGCATCTCAAGAAGGCGAACTTTCACTTACGATTTGGAAAACTCGGGGGGGGGGTTGCTCTCTGCCCCCGCGGGTTTCGGCCCTGACGTGACTAAGAAATCTTTTAACCCGACTAATATGGCGTGCGAATACGTTTTATTTAATATAAAATCCGTCGTTTGTAGAGAAGGTCAAAGGTTATTTTACGGTCAGCAGATGTCAAACTCTGGTAAAGAAATGGTATCACAAAATTGGAAGCTTGCAGGGTTTTTATTACATGTGGGTGCCTCATGGGGAATAGTAGGGATTAAAAGTCAAGATCAAAGTTTCACTAGAAATTTATTAATATAAATATCAATATTTTGAAAATATAACCTAGTCGTTGCCCATTAATTTGCCTGTGGAATCGGTCACGTAAATATTATTTCTTATTAAATACACCACAATTGCACACGTAAATTAGCAATCTGCTTTTCGTAACTAGGTCATTAAAACCATTAAGTGTTTTTATGCATTGTGCACCATTCATGGTTGCATAATGACAGTCAGATGCAGGGAGATGATGTGGATGGGACTGAGGGGCGTAAGCCCCGGTCAAAAATGTGGATGATAAAATACGCTTCAACCCTTTTCTCAATACTCAAAACCCAGCAATCGTCCACACTGAAATTTATCAATTTTTTGCAATAAAGTAAGACTTCAAACTATTTCAATAAACGTGCTTCTAAAACTTCTTTAAATTGCATTGTAACAACCGTCAAGTATACACGACGGCAGTTAAAACACTTAAATGTTTAGAAAATGCAGACAATAAATAACGCCTTGCCAGTTCTATGAAAGAGGTACAAGAGTTTCTAGTAAAGAGAACGTTAAAAACATAACGGTGGATCTACTTGAGAAGGCAGGGCGATCATCTGCCTGCCATCATACATAACTCTGCCAAATTTTAGGGTCCCCTCGCTTCTCTTTGACTTATTCCGCCGCTGTTTTGGAGTAACCACACTTGTTCTAAGAATTGGTTTGCTTTTCCAAAGTCCCCTCGACTCTTTGGTAAATAGCCAAGGGACGAATTGGAAAATTACTCCCGAAAGGGGGCTGTTCCACAAAGAAGGTACGTCCTCAAAGGACAACCTACGCCCTCAAAAGGACAGCAAACCAGCCTCTCGACCCTCAGACCTCTACATCAAGGTCCAGTGCTTGACTGGCTGAAAAGAACAGGTACTACTCTTGATCTTAGCCTAGTGAGAAGCGATATCGATAAAGTTTAAGAATTGTTAAGTAGAAATACTGCATCGTAAAAGCAGGTATAACTTTTATTGGAGACTAGAACTATGCTTAGTGTCTCAAACTCTTCTGTCCAGTAAGAACTCATGGCAATAAAAGGAGATGGAAGAATATTCATTGCCTGTACTGCACTTTATGAAGACACTCTAAGGACAACCTGGGACATTTAACGAGGAATCAAATGGCAATAGGTGAGTTTTTTTATCATGAATTAATCTGATTTTTCACATCAGCTGCAGAATCTAATTAAAGAAACTGTTTTCATTGTTTTGAGCATATATATAAACATCCCTTGTAAAGTTTCTAAATAAAGCATGGCATGTAAAATTCAACTTACGTATTGTAATAGACCACTATAAAATTTATAAGTCATCAGCGTATGTTTTAAATAAGTACTTATCAGCTACACAGCGGAAGGTGAGTTTCGTCTAATATGACAGACACTTATACCACCACCACTACCCTCCCTATCGCTTTTGAGTTCATCTCTAATCTTGAAAACTGAAGTTTGGTCGTCTCGGTTCAGTATGATATAGCCAAGAACTCTATGATATTCGCTTAAACAAGTTTTACATCAACGAGTTTTCTGTAATCGGCTCATTTGACTCATACAGGACGTATTTTGATGTCAGCGTATAAGAGGTAATTACTCCCGGGAAGACTATACCAATATGGACTCAAATAACTAGTACCGCTTCCAAGTTGGGGTCTGTTGAAGTTACAATTGTCACAATAATAATAATAGTACCACCAGCCACTGCGTCTATTAGCAGCACAGTTATAACCACTATAACCGTCGTTGTCACGGTCTGGAGTGCTGAAGAATCTGTCTCGATGATAATTCATGGCATCAGAACCTGGAGAGAAGGAATAGCGCACGATCAGTCTCAAAGTGAACTAAGCTTAGTTTGAAGTACATTGGGAACGGCTTACTGCAGTGCTCGTATCAATTTCTCTTGTAAGCTTTTTGCAAACTTGTGGAATATCATTTGGACAGGCCTGTTCTGATCACGCGAGTCAGACCGCAGTTCGAGTTGAAATTAAGTTTATTTAATTAGCATACGTTTCTTTATTGTTACTCTATAAAGCACCGGAAATGTATAGCGTATTTTGGGGTAAATAAATGGACATATTAAGGGCTTGCATTGTATTTCTTTCAAGCAGGGCCCAAAAGTTTTGTGAATTCTCAATCACAATTTTGCCCGAAAAGGAACGTAGCCTATATTGCTGAAGTACATGGCATCTCTGCTTGAGTGGGGCTGCAACACTTCGATAACCCCCATCCCGCCCAGTACTTCTATGCAAACTAAACGCAGCTGTATAATATTTGGAAGTGGTCTGCCTTTAGGTTGTGTACTGTCTTCAGCATGTTTTTAATAGCTTGAAATTTTAAATTTATTGCTCAAACGTTGCAATAGTTATAAAGTTTAGAGCCAAACATGCTCTTAATTCCTACAAACCGATTTTAATTAGGTATGGTTTTTAATGACTGAAATGTATTACTATCAAATACAAATTTATGGCGATTTCTACTGAAATTTTCGCAGCAGCTTTTGAAATTCCAAGCAACCATTCAGGCTTTTCAAAGGTTTCAATGAACCCCGACACATATTTGCAGACTACCCGCAATCTAGAATAAGTACTTCGTTATCATGAAATATGTTTTCCTATTGTAGGTGAGATATCAAGATCACTTTTGGTTGTTTCTGGTTCTCTGAAGTTTCCTTTAAACTTAAACCACAAGTTAAAATTTGACAATGTAGGCTATTCCAATCTTTCATTTCAAAGCTTTCCTCTGCACACCTGTACCTTCTGGACGAAGCCTTTAAAGCAGAGGATGTCAAGTGTTTCGGACAGAAGGCCGTTGTAAACTATGTTGCTATGCGGTAGCCAGAAAGTTATTACACAGCTTGTTTCTGTAACAAGGTTCGGGGCTTCTCGAAACTTTCCACGGCCATTCTAGTGCCTGTCAAGCGCAACAAATAGCTTGCGAGCTACCACTCGAGGACCCAGGTTTTACACTAGTAAAACTCTTCAGTAAGCCTAGTTCTTGCACATCAGTGACTGCTTATGGGGAATATTACTGTACATAAGTATCATTTCACACACTCATGAGATATTTCGTCCACCCTTAAGGAGGCAAGTATATATCGCAATGAATGAAGAAATGAATCTCGACCTAGCTGTAATCAAGCAGCTTTGAATTCAGCTTTGTCATTGCATAAAAGTTCAATTTACTTTCCATACAAAATTTCATGTATGAGAGTTACTCTGTTTTGTTTATCTTTAGCAATATTTCGTATTAAAGCCAGACCCCCTCACCTCAAAGTATGCATTAAGCGATGAGTATCAAAATTATCAGTTGTTGAATGCTCTTGGAATGACAGCAAAGTTTGAAAATTCAAATAATTCACGGAAGTTCACATTCCACACAATTTAGAGACAGTGCTTGGATTACAAATTATAGTTCACCAGTACATGGCCTAAAGAAAGTAAAGAGGTCTGTATCTTAACAAGGAGGGACTTTATACAGTTATAGAAGGAGCTAAAGTTGCATAATCAGGAGAATTGAGACAGTCTGTCTAATGACGAGATTCGCTCTCTTACAGACTTTTTAAAATGGGTACGTGATACTTCGTTAAGATATGAAGTTTCTGAACACATGGATTGGCCTTTCACAACTATACATCTACATATACAATGACTTTTTTCTCAATGATTCTACTTCCAGACACTAGAATGCCCCAAGATTCCTCAAATCTTTATTGATTTTCTGATATAATTTCAATGCAAAAGCTTTGTTTCATTTTGAAAAAGATTACTAATACTGTGTTTCTTTGTAAATGGAAAATATTTGAAATAGTAAAACTGTGTTCCTTCTCTTGTAGACAGATACTCACTTTCCCAGGCAATTTCAATTCTCCCAAGTAGGTTACTTCTAGCCCGACCCACAACTGTCTTAAGCTTCCTTTTGTGCATACAGAAACCTACTGTATTGCTTAAGGCGATATCCTTGTGAACACACAAGACCTTACTGTGTAATCAGAACACTCTGTGAATGCTGTGTAGAATGAGCTACTCTGCATCTTTTGAATTTTGTTATTTTGATGCCAATTAACGAGCAGTCAACAATTGAGACCTTTGCTTATCCCCAAGTAAAAGTCATACTTGGGGTGACGATTATCTGTCTTTAAATTCAAAGTTACTTAAATACAGTTTACGTCAAAAAGACCTGAAAAACAACATGTACATTATGCCTGATATACTAACTTGTAGTACTTGACGAATCATAAGTTCCAAGGTCTTCCAACTTGTACTTCGAATCTCCATCAGCAATGCGAAAAAGGCTGTACTTTGCAAAGTATGCATTTCCGTCCAAGTTAACCATATCCATTCGTAGTAAATAGTTTCGTTGGTTAGTAATATAATGGATTTTATCGTTTCCAAGCCACAACTCATGTCCGGGGATGCCGAACCCGTTTTTGTAGCCATCCCAATTATGTTCGAAGTTTACTGAACCGTTTACACGTCTCTGTAAAACCTGTGTGTGAGCAAAGCAAGTAAGAGGGATCCCATCATAAAATTCTGAATGGCCATGAGTTGCACCTCTAGTCACGTTACTCGGGTGCCATTCTTTGCCCATAGACGCGCATAGAGGGGAAGGTGGGATTTGGGGGAGGCATCAGCACGCCTTTCCGGGTAAAAAAAAATTGTTTTGGTAGGGGAGATTAAATCTGTTTTCTGGCATGTATTTAACTTTCAGGAAAACTTTCTGCAGCTACCTAATGACCCAGCGCCTCATGCATTTCTGAGCTGTCGAAGCTGTTTGTTGTATTTATAAAGTTGCAACTAGGATAATGCGGAAACGTGGGGGGGGGGGGGGTTGATGTTAAGTGCCGTCTTGTTGGTAGCTAATTACTTCCTGCATACCATGTTAGCGTTTGCCTGTGTTGTATACAAAAAAAGTGTTGGGTGTAAGCACCCTCTGATGAAGTACTGTAAAAATATGTAAAGAACGCAAATAGTCCATTTGAGGCAGTTGGGAGGAGAGGATTGTGGTGTTCTCTCACTACAAGAATTGATAATTGAAAGAATAAAAACTAAGAATAATATAATAAAAAATCTTTACCGTCCATCCACCTCCATCGATGCTCATGTTACAAGGTACGTCAAACGCTGGTCCTGTCCATCCTGACGGTAGAATACTGTAAACACCATCTTGCTGATGACCTGCTTGATAGGCATCGTAGCAATCTGTGAAGATCTCCGGCGGATCGCTGGTAGGCTGCAGGCAGTTGTTGCCGTCAAAAACCGTATTTGGCTGGCAAAATGTTATGACAGAATCTGTAATATACGACAGAAATCTTGTATCCAACGAAACGCCCAACGTTATACGATCAGAGAACAAAGTTCTGATCTGTTGCCTTTTATGCTAAAAAGTCATATAACTGAAGAATACATCTAAATTGTCCTTTTTGAAATTCCACCGAACCTCACTGTTGTCGGAAGCCTCACTAAAAGTACTGCAACCCCGTAGGTTAATTTTTGAAGTAAAGGTTGTGTGCAAACTGTAAATTTGAAAGAGAAGCTGTTTTTCGTCTCTTCGTGTGAGTGTTTTTTAATATCACATTTTGTTAACATTTAAGCGTTTTCAAAGAATATCGTCACTCTACTAGTATGTGTTCCTTGATACAATACTCTAAAACAACAATAGCACTTAGACGATTATGTAACCGCAGGGAAATAGAATGGATACATGGAAAAGTACCCTATGAATATAACATTTTTAGTAAAAAACTCTGAATGATGATAATGACAGAAAATAACCAATTCCGTACGGCTGATACGAAACCATAACATGTAGTTGAAATAAGGTTATTACTTAATAAATAAATCCTTTCTATAACAAAAAGCCATCTTATCTCTCCGCCGGGCTATACTTTCGTATAATCAGCGAGTTGTAACTCCCTGGTGTTACTAATAGAATATCGATGTGAGATTAAAAAATGTCTGCAGTATGAAAAGCAGAGCCACAGTTTTATCCCGTTATATCGTATCACTCACAGTATGAAAGGGTCTTTAGTCACTTACCAGCATTGCCACTGTACGTTCCAACACTGACTATCGCATAGACACCCCACTCATCGGTGATACGGAAAACATTGTACTCGACAAAGAAAGATGAACCATTAGATAATATCATGTCTACGCGAAGAACGTAATCAGCTTGATTTGTTAAGTATGATAATTTCTCATTACCGATCCAGAATTCACTAGAAAGGAATCCAAAGCCTGCTTTGTATTCTTCCCAGTTTCGACTAAAAGTAACGGAACCATCTATGCGTCTTTGAATAACCTTAAAAGTAGCAGAATATATAAAAAAGAAAGAGAGAAAATGAATACCAGTAATGACAAAAATGTGTCGTTGTGTTCATATAAAGATGCAGATTTTTTCAAAGATATTTCTCAACTTAGTCTTTGTACTTAAACTAATATGTTAGGTACTGAAAGCTTGTACTCAGAAATTTTCCATACCTAGTAACCTCACATCTGCGTTAACTAATTAGATTTAAAAGAGTATCAAATATGTTTTTGAAGTAAGAAATTTGACATAATCACCGATAAAATTTGTGTTAATTTGACAAATTTTGAGATGCTGTATAAGATTGTCCTCGCAACACTACCAATTGTAGAAAAGAATTTGAATCGCTGCTCTAAGCGAATTTTTAAAAGTATAAGCAATTTCTGTGATAATCTATCACAAAGTGTGAAAGGTTTTCAAAGATTTTCACACCAAGTGTTAATATCACACACCGAAGTTTTCATAAATATTCATCTAGTATAGGACTTTTAACCTAAAGGACAGAAAACAATTCCGTACACCAACTTTGAAAACGATTCTCATTAAACGTGATACCCATCCAAGAAGCCTACCCATATCACAACTTTCCAGTTATCCAACTACGGGAAAATTTGTTTCTTACCGTCCAGCCACCAGAATCGACTTCGTCGTCACAAAAGACATCAAAAGGTTTTGAGTATCCGTCTGGTTTGATCATATACACCCCACTTGTACTAGAAGTTTCACATTGATTCCTAACTTCCTTACAGTCTCGTGGATATTCAGGTTGTTTGTAGAAAAAGTACGAAGAACCTGAAGTTTAATTAAAGATGGTTAACATGGAAAGTAAGCCAAATTCGCTGTACGTACTCCAAAGATAAATGGATAAGTGGATAAGCCGAAACCAGGGAGCTAGTGACAGGACAGGAAAAAAACTTCGAATTTTTACTGACCCAATGAGATCCAAACATGCGAAAGTTGAAAATAATTCTGTAATGATCGATCATTTGTGTGGTACTTACAATTTACACTTCTAATCATTTGCAATCACATTCATGCCAACTGCTACCCAATCGAATGGATTAAATAGAACATTCATTGATGTCGAGCAAGAAACCGACAGGCAAAAAAGGAAAACAATCTAAAATTATGTTAAGTTACGGAATAGGAGATTTTGATGTTTGATATAATGTTATTACCATGTGAATATATTGGTGACTAGTTACGGGATTAAACTCAGCAGATAACTTTTGATTATTTTCCGCATTATATCGCATATTACAAAGGGCATCCGTCATCAACATACCAAGTCAAACTAAAAAGCAAAATTTCGTTGCGTAAGTCATGTTTTTGATGCAAAGTACAAATTCAATAACTAATCAAAAGTAACATATTGACACACAACAGATGTTAATATTTTCTAAAAGAACTCTTTACATAGGTGTCTTTGTTACATCTATATTTTATTTAAAAAAGAAAACTTGAGCTTAGTTTCTTACCGAATCTGTCTTGAACATTTCCATTGAATGTCGTGCCTACTCCATCCTGACAAAAATAATATGTTACTTTTCAAATGATTTTAGCTGATGTTTATCAATCTGAGAAAATTATGGTTACATATTTATCTAAGTTAATGTTATAGAGGGTTGTGATAAATATCAAGTTGTGAATAGCTGCTGCATTTATTCCCAAATATTGCATTCACCACCTAAACAATGTAACGACTCGGGTAAATGTTCTCATAACATAATTTTGAAAATATCGTTAAATTAAAATGCATTGATGACAAAAGGAAAAAGTTAGAAGGCGGAAAGATATTCTGTTCACGTCAAGCAGAATACCTCGTATAGTGTGTATAGAGTTTTTACCACAACAGCACTTGTTTAAGTCTAAGTTCTATATTATTGCTGATAATAGCAACTTGTATTGCACAATTTGTGTTGGTAATATTGTATTTGGTTAGTGATGGAGGTGTAATATGTCAAGATTCGGGAAGCACAAGTTCAGTTGG
>WURT03038605.1:0-14887 GCA_009936505.3 Holothuria glaberrima
TAACTCCCGCTTGCCTCAAGCTCACTTTGCGTCACAAATGCAGTAACTTCTTTTGCTGATATCTCGAGTAATACACGTCCTATTTGAATGAAAGTTTTACCAAAATGCATAGATTTAGTTCCTCTTTCACATATGAAAAGTAAATGTTTGCTTAAACCCCTCTTTTCACATAGTTGCAAAGTTTGTTGCCTGTTGGCTATCTCAAATTCTCCTTCCTGAAAAGATTTCACTAACATTTGTAAAAGTTATTTTCTTTAGAATCATCCTTCACATTGCTGACTTGTCCCCATCAGAACAATCTTTTGTCTTCCTTTACTTAACCAGCAAACCTCAATGTCTCCTCTTTTCTTAACTTTCTCAGTGTGTCCTCTTTTATTATGTAGCCTGTCTTCTTTCCTGAACTTTTGTCATTGTATCCTCTAAAACCATTAATCATCGCTTCATCACCAGGAGAGTAAGAAATAATTGGCTTGCTAAAACCGCCCTACAGGTAGAACTGACCTAAGAAGTCTTAACCATTGCCATTGTGGTCTCAAAACCCTTTTTCCATTGGTTCACACACTGCTCACGTCATGGCGAGCCGAAAAGGTTCACGATATATGAGGATCATCTAAAAAGATACGTCCATCATGTAAACATACACGATGATGAACTAACTCAATACGATCATGATGTATATTTACACGATCATAACATTCTTAAAGTACGTGTTCATCATGTTAAATACATGATGATCATGATGGTCATCTAAAGTACACGTTGCACATCTTAAAACTTACGACCGTCATGTTATTAATTCCTTCTGTCGGGTCACACACGTTGAGCCTTTTGCGAGCTCTACGTGCGCCGAAAAGCTCACACCAAGTGATGTACTATAATATACGATCATACTTGCTGCATATGATGATTTACCAGGGAGTCGAATAACAACTCCCTTGATGTATTAAATACATACGATCATGTAGTGAAAGTTTATGATCATCATGTTAAAATACACGATGATGATGTGAACTCTTGGAAGATATGTAAAAACTTACGGTGTATATGTAAAGCTATACAATGAATAGGCTATGTGATATTTTGGTTTTCAGAGACCCATATCTTTTTACTGGTAAGGGATAGGAGGATCTACATTGGAACTGTGGGTGAATGCTACCCATATTTTTAGAGTCTTTAATCAAAACCAATATATCTGTTTCCATTTGAAGTTTCATGTTCCTGAAATCGCCAATTTCTTAAGTGTAAACCATGACTTTTTCCATTTTTGAGGGGGCTCAGAGCCCAGACCATGGACCTAGGGATATTCAAATTGAAGGCATGAACAATCTGGATATAGGTCTACACCACAAAGCAAGTTCAAACGAATGTACCGTTTATTAACGATTTTTCTTGGCTTCTTGGCTTTCTTGGCGAATTTTTTAACTGATCATAATTTGAAACAATTTAGTGAAGTCTTACTTTTGGTTGCCAGCGTGTAAGACAAGGGTGTGTTTTCTTAGTGGAGAGGTGACGACTCCTTTACCTTAAAATAATTTTAGTTAATGTAAGGTGGCTTAGATGGAAAGTGACGATAGCTTTACCTAATCTTTAAACTGATTACATGCTTGAAAATTCTTATATTAAGAAAAATTTTGGCTGTGGCATGGCACCCCACTCCAAAGGCTGGTCTCCTGGAAGCTGTGTGGTAACTGCAAAATGACGATACTAACATGAGCAATGAGAATTCAGACGATCCGCGTCCAACTTGAAATGAGCTAGAGAGGGCAGTATGGAAAATCAAAAGATGGTGGACTAACAAGCTTGGTTAAGAATGTTTTTTTTTGTAAGTGTATTTAGATTCGCCATTTACCGACAACGGTAGAAAAGCGCTCCTTAAAATGTTTCAAAAAATGTACAAATGCAAAAACATACTGGCATTTTTTCCATCATGCTACAAATGAAACTGCATTGGCTACTCATGATACTCTAAAAACTCAATGAGATGTTATGGGTGGTTTTTTAATTGATATGGCCAAGGGCAGCTGTAGTAAAACTGCCAGAGAAGTTATTTCATTGAGGGCTGACTCTTGGGAAGTTGTGGCCGGTGTAGGCTGGGAACTGAGGATCCTCTTCGAGTAATTTTCCTTAAATTTGACGGCTTTTTCGGTCATTCTGCACCAATTTCCTGCAAAAATCCTACTTCTCCAGGTGTAATTTTAATGCTAATGAAACAATTTTCTTAAAGTGATTTCAAATTTCAGATAGCGGGCTAACCGTCAGTGAATTTGCTGAAAATGATGGCAGTTGGTGGCAATGGTGGGAAAGAATGGCGAGAGGTGGAGCGAGGGTTTTTGAAATAGTAATTTCCTCAAGTTGTCCCACAGGAAGTAATAACGAGGCAATTCCACCAAAATTTTTAGACTTACAGTAGTACTAATGAGAGTGAGACGTCAATTTATATTAGGCTCACTCAAGACACGTCGAAAATGTTATCAAAAATTGCGATTCCCTATACATGGATAGGTTTTTGGATTCTGTTAACAAGGACTATGGTGCATTTAATTAGTACTTTCGTTGACCCATTTTTCAGAGCTTCAAATCACAATAGTGTGGGTCGTGGGTCGCTTTGAAAGAAATTTTACGGTGCCAGACAAAATTTTCAACTATATTAGTTAATTTTCTCTGAGGGAAAATCATCCTAGCACATTTGTGGTATTTCATATAAATGTTTTCCTTTATTTAACATTGCAGAAGTTAAACTCAATAGGCTATTAAAAATCCTCATGTAAACTTTTCTGATCTCGTACCCTTTAGTTCATTTTTTATTATTTTTTATAGGTTTAAGCTCTTGAAAAGGTGAGGGAAGGTGGGGACAAGTGCCCACATGTCCCCCGTAATCCTACCAATGTGTAGTGGCATGTTTGCAGGAGTATTCCCTTGCAGGAAGATGTATTGTCCTAGACGAACGATAACTCCTGTACCTATATATTAGCTGAACGGGTATTGCCCGCCCATCGGACGTGTTTTACTCCTGCACTGGGATCGTAATACGTCCCCAAAACTTTCACATTAATTCGTCGTCTATCGCGTAAGAGCTGTGCGCTATTCATAATAAACGAGTTCGATAATTCTTGTGCACATGCGCACATCGTCGGGATAAACAAAACACACCCGTACCTATAACAGGTCTTCGAAAATATGAGGTTTACTTGAGTTATTTGTCGAATGATTCTGTTTCAACCCACACAAATGTAAAGAGCGTTCTTGCGTGTGGTTTTGTGAAGTGGATCGTATATCAACTGCCTCTTGGGTGTTAACATTGGTATTTTAACCTGCCGTAAAGCAGGAGAGACACCCCTATTTTCGTTCAGTTTGGCTGGCCACGCTTAGAATTACACTAAAATGATATATGAGGGGCGTCCCTAAGGATCGATGAGTGGGGGGGTTTTGGACATTTTTTTCCCGACAAAACGGGCTACATTCCCGACAAAAATGCCTCAGCTCATAAGCAGTGGCGTAGCCAGGATTTCTCTCACGTGGGAGGGGGAACGCAGTGTGTTCTTTGATCGCCGGCCTGGGGGAGGGTCTAAGGGGAGGGGGTTTCTAAGGGGAGGGTTCCCCCTCCTCTTAGAAACCCCCTCCCCTTAGACGCCCCTCCCCTTTGAAAATTTTTTTGAAAAATTAGGTGTCCGTACATGCCATCTTATGCTACATATGTAGAGTTAGCAATATTTCTCTAAGCTGAAAGTGGGACATAACTTTTGAAGACTGATCAGGAGCAGGGTGGTTTGAGTGCCGACAGGACTACCTAAGCGGAGCGCCACCACCGTTTTGCGGGGAGCGTACAAGAAAATTTTTGGAATTTACAAACCCCCAGACGGCCGGAAATGGCACTTCCCGATTGTTTCAAGCTGTATGTACAAAGTCTTAAAATAGGGGTCTCACGTCTGAAATTCCTCAATTAATCAAAAAAAAAAAATAAATAAATCTATGAAAAATTAAACGGAAATTGACAGCCCCACTATCCTATGAACTGAATTTCCCCGATCTCGGATTATGACCAAGTAATAATTTCTTTACGGTCAATCCCTCGACCATAATGATATTTTATTTGGCTTCTTATCAGGAATAAGTGCCGGTCGGAAAAGTTACTTTTGCAGATTGTGGCGGTCGGCACTTCTGCGTCCTGGTCGGGCAAGACCGGCGCCTACCGGCAGATTTAGATTTTGGTATCTGCCAAGAAGCCAAATGGTGCAGTATTTTAAGCTGATTTCACTAGCTTTGTTTGCCTTATACGTGCAGGTCGGAAGTTTGGGCTATAGCCTTATCTTACCGGGCTAAAAACAGTGATCAAAAATGAAGATTTTTACTGTGCACACAAAAATATGATAAAGAATATAACAGTTATATTCGTTTTCGAGAAAATCGGAACGATTTGTCTTACCGGCCGGGACGTTCAGTTTTCCTTTCAAAAACGGGACAATCCCGATTTATCGGGACGGATACATATGGCACCCTTGAAATGAAATTTGCGTTCAATAATTTTCACATTTTAAGTACTAAAAAAATCGGCATCTGGTTGCATAATAACCATGATCAACCAAAGGCCATTCGATTTCTTCATGACGCAACAGGTTTGAGGGTTGGGAACTCGGATTACAAAAGCTGCCACGCGGGACCTCGCAATAATCTAAGTCACGTTCTGTCCTTCTTGAATTAATAATTGGACAAACATTGGACATGAAGGATGCGCGCGAAGCGCGCCGAAAAATAGACTTTTAAAGACCATTTGGTAATGTTTCTAGAAACTGCATCTATAGAAGGAGTTGGAAAAGCGAACTTCTTTCGCAATCATCGGAATACAACATGTACGCACGCTTAAGTTTATAGGAAACTCCGATTAATGAGTTTAGTAAGTGACAAAACTAGCGCATACTGCACCGACCCGAATGCTACGCGACAGTAAAACACAGTCACATGGCAGACGGGTCGGTTAGGTGTGTGCTAAATTTTGTTCTCGACCTCACTGTCTGCCCAGATTGCAATTAGACAGTCTTCTTCGACTTCATCTGAAATAGCAGTGTTTGATATCCGGGGTGAAGTCGGGAAAAAAGGGAGGGTCGTCGCGGTTAAGTAAGGCCCTGGCAGTGTTCAGCTGTCATTGACCCAAAGGCAACTCATGTTTTAATAAAGAAGCCTTTGCAAATCAGACGACAGCTCTGTGTGCTCGCCATTTGAGACTTAAAACAGTAGATAGACTTTTGAATATATCCACCTCAGCAATGTACGCGTACGGTTTACCTGCAATCCGACTGCGACCCGACACACCTGACTTCTGATACCGCCAACTCATCCCCCACGAGCAGTCAGGGTAAATTGCATCATATTCCAATAAGGCTTTTATTGCACAGTTTTGGACATACATTAAGTAAACGATAGTCATCAATAAAGTTCTTGACAATTCTGTAGCCCCCCAAAAAATATTTTTTCTAACAAAGTCAGTAAACTGCAAAAGAAAGAGGCAATTTTTCCCCGACAGCTGGCAAAATTTCCCGACGGACGACACTTTGAAAATTTCTGGGGGGTGCAGCACCCCCACACCTCCGGTAGTTACGCCCCTGAATGGTATATGTAAATCTGCACGAAAATTGGGAATGCACGAAAATAGGGGACCCAGTACACTATGTGCTGAGCTTGGTTTTTTTATCCCCGTGTATCCCACCATTCCATGCTGCAAGGAATTATCGAACTCGTTTATTCGAATCATATACTGTTACCGTAACGGCTACGTACAATACACAGAATGGCAACAGCGAAAAGATGCAGAAGAATGAGACAAAGATTTGAAACTGATTAAGCCGTATTATTTACCCCCCTGTACTAAATTCTTACAGAATGTAATACATTTTAACTCAGGTCCGCATTTTCAAATTTACTTTGTATACTTATCTGTAGTCTTGGTTGGCTACTGTAGTAGAAGTGTGGCCCTCGCCCCGATTACCTGTCAACGTTTAGTAAGGTTAACACCTGCCGCGAGGTAACATGTTTGCATTTGGTCTTTTCACTACATACCTCAAGGTATAAGTCAACTTAGACAAAAGACTAAATTTAAGCACATTAATTCGCGGTAGGTGTTACCCTGATTAGGTAACGTTAGGCTTGAGTCGTGGATCTAGTATACGTTGACGTTAACATTGTAAAGCTGCGATGTTAGGAGGAACGTTCTTGTTTCGGATGTTCTTATCCCTGATTGGCCCTCCTCGTTTTTTGGTTGGGAAGTGACTTTCTTCATGTTATGGGCCCTGACTATAGAGGGATGTGATAAGATCAAATGTAAACACGAAGGATTAGAATTGAAATTCTTTTAACACCGTTTCGTGTGTCACGTTTAAAATTGGAACTGGAATTATTGGAAGGCCGTTTGTGCCAGGTTACTAAACATACGATCACAACAAGCACAAATTACGAATATCCAATGGGAAATTGAATAAAGCATGTAAAATTTCACTGTCTTCACTGTCTTATAATTATGATTATAAAGCCCTAAAAACCTGGGAAATTGCATGTAATGATTCCTTTTTCCAAAAATTTCCCGGGTGTGTCCCAGATCCCCGTCAAAGACGCGTTCTTAGGTGGCTTACTTTTACCGACAAATGGACGAACCCTCTTCTTCCTACATTATACACAGTCTAAATACGCCAGGAGTACATAAACTTAAGTATTTTTACTCATACCATGCGTGAAAGCATCATTATAGCCTTTAACTGTATGCTAAATTCAACTTACTTGTAAAGTTGCTTTTTAATTTTAATCAAACCGACAGTTTTGAAATCTAAATGTTGCTTTTGAAGCATGTAATCCAAAAAGCAAAATTTTCTTGGAAGGCCTCCTTTCAAGGCCTTCAGATCAAGAAAAGAAAGCATCACTAAATAATGAGGGTTCCTAAAATATGATCAATTAACAGTGTACTACACTTTACCAAATTTAGCACCATCTTACATCAAAGGCATTTCACATATATAAAAATTTCTCAGGCTCCAAGAGTAGGGGCACGGTCCTCACCTCCTCTTGCCATACATACAGACAAAAAGTAGGAAACATTACTAAAAATGACAGTTTTCAAACATGTAACCAGTTTTAACAGCAGCGTTTTGCACCTTATCCACCTCACAAAAGTTACCCCCTCTCCACATGTGTAGCCTATCCTATCCCAGGATGTTATCCATACACAAGAGACACACGAAGGGTACGCACGGACAGTTGTGAGCTGTCTAAAGGAACTCCAGTTAGTGCTTCGTTTAGATCCTGTTATGAACTGCCTCTGTAGATTTCACCCAGGCTACCGTAGCCAGGTACCCGTCCTTGATTACCTTACATCTTACGTGATCGAAGTCAAAGGGGCTTAAGCGTGTGATTTCTATCTCTTAAAACTCTCCCAATGAAGTCCCGTTGACTTGGTGTAAAAAATTGAGGTCGTAGAACGAGGTAATAGTTTGTTTAAGCGTTCTTGCAGTTTGAGTACGTATTCAGAGAAACCAACCGCAGTTGACCATTTTTACAGGAAGAATGAACAAAGGCAATGAGCCTACGTTACAAACCAATTTACAGAGGAAATGTACATGTGTGTCTACGACTGTTTTTTTTTATCACCGAACAAGCACTCAAATAGTGCACGTCTGAAGCGCGACAGGAAAATCGTTTCTCATGACATTTAAGTCATCGGAATGTCTAATATTCACACAAATGTTAGTTTTTTTTTGGGGGGGGGGCGATGTTCCCCCATCCCCTGCGATCGCCGCCCTTGACCTTGGGTCAATTAGTTATAATTCCTATTCAGCCAATGATAAAGTTCAGGTAACACGGTTGTGTAATAAGTGGATGCGAAGTTACATATACACATACAAGTGTCAGAGTTAAAATAGTTATTGAAGTCCTTTTTAAACATCTCTCAAAATTTTGTGCAGTTAAACACAGTTATAAGATAAAAGAGTTAATAAATATGCTTAATTTATGAGAGATGTTAACTATCCTAAACCTTAAGAAATGGAAAAGACACCAAATATGTTTTGCGACAGATTAAAAGTCCGACTGTGTGCATATAAGCTGAAGCTAATTACCAAAACAGATACGAGGTTAAAGAGTGTTAGGATTTTCATTTAGAGTCAGCCCTATAGATATCGATTATCTAAAAAGACGGATATATATATATATATATGTATATATATATATATATAAATATACACACATACTAACATGATAATGAGTAGAATGCCCACGTGTACTTCGTAAGATGTAGAAATTAAAGAATGATCCAACACGGAAGATGAACAAAATGAAGTACCAATGTTTTAATAAACAGCCACATATTTCTACTCCAGCTAGGGTCTTCTTCAGTGGCTAATGTATTGTAACGCTGCCGCGTTGTACGCGTCAGCTATGGAGCTTTGCGGAGCCGTGTGAAGATCCAAGGGGTTACGCGGAGCCGTGAGGAGCACCAATAGCTTATGCGGAGCCATGAGGAGCACGTGGGATTATGTGGAGCTCAGAGATCCCTGTTTTTAAGCCTTTCCTAACTACTTCGATTGTTTTATTGTGTGAAAGTTGTGTCTCTATGGGGCTTTAGTGTGCTGTTTGAGATTATCCACAGGATAATCCCTCCTTTGTAAATGTCTATTATTTGTTTCTGCTGTTTTACATATGTGATGTAACTTTATGTAATGTTACACAATGAGGTATTCCCTTCACAAAGGGTTACTTGTATCTTCACATTCCTAATTTTAGCATTGAATGGTTCTACAGCTGTGGATTATATGAGACATTTTTAGCTGTTGTTGTTAGTTAATCTTGTCTTTATGTTGAATGGGGTGATCATTTTAAAGCCTGTTATTAAGGGGGTCATTTAAAAGAGGTACATGTGTACAAGCCACACCCCCTATTCTTATACTCGACACACCAGGACGGCCAGTATGAGAAGGACAACTTAGCAAGGTAGCTTGCACTTAAAGTTACTAGCAGGCAGACGCCTTGAAGCTATGTAGCTCGTGTTGAAACGCACTCCTGAAGTTAAGTTTGCCTAGCACTACTGCCGTTGTGTCTTGCCAACTACTGTGTGCCTTATGACTCCAGCTGATTTTATTATGTGCCGTGTTTTTAATCATCAAAAGTGGTTTTTATCATTATGAAGAATACACCTTAAAAGCCTGTACAGCTGTTTCACTTGTCTTTGTGTTGTTCCCTCGGAAGTCGTAAGTGGCCAATCAAAATACAACATCATCGGCCAAGGATCCCAACCTACTGGCCTCACGCTACACAATTCCAACCCCTCTCCCTAAACGTTACAGTATATTCTTCTTTAGTGGCTAATATATATTTATGTATATTATAAAACCCTCAACATAATACCGATGTAATATTCATAATTCATGAATACTTTTTGAGAACTGGCCTCTGATTGATCAGTTACCCATGGTCGAATTCAGTACAGAGACATAGGGTGTATGGAGAGCAACTGTGCGACCAACATGTTTGGACTGTAATTTTGTAAACACGACCATGGTTTAGTAAACGTATAACAGGTACAATGTTACTTACATTAAACTGCAATTTTTTAGTTCCCGACACTGTTCATTGAAAATATAAATGCTTAGGCTGACATAGCATAATGATTAGTGCATGTTTAGACAAATAATCAGTTCCTATAAGCGATATTCCTGGCTTTCCAGAGAAAATTAGCAAAGGGTAATATCACCGTGAGTAGCCTATGCTAATTTTAGTGCGTCAAAACATTCTCTGCTTGGTTTGGTACATTGTTGATGACTGCAGGCAATCAATACAGTTGAAAATGAGCGATTTGCCAAATTTTGATTGATGTGATTATGAAAATGATGTCACCACACATATAACATAGATCGACAGATTACAGAGAGTAGGCCTAATAATGATCCTGACTTCCTGAGACCTACACCAGTCACTGGTGAAGGCGATCTGAATATTTTATTTTTATTTATACAAAGACCCTTAGCAAACACAACTAAAAACCACTCCTGCGCTTAAACTGGGACTTCTGAAAATTAAGAGGTGAAGAAGAGAATTCAGCCTAAGGACTCACTCTAACCTTGAATACTGAGGTAACTCTCGATTCCAGAAAGGTCACGTTGGCCATGTATTATCTTTGCACTAAAGTTTACTTAAAGAAAGTACTAAAAACCATCCAAAGGATTCCAGATAAGACTTTCAACGTTACGTTATAGCCTAAAACTGTTCTTATCTAGGCCTAGGGCCTAAATCACTCCGGTTTGGATAAGAAGACAGTAGGCTTTCAATATTGTCAGTTCAAAAATGCAGATCAAAATTAAGATCATATCTCAAAGTTAGAAACTCCTCCGTATCGCAAAAGCGAGACATGTCCGATTGCTTGCAAATAAAATGGCAATCTTAGGTCAAGTGCCTGTTACAGTTTGTCTTCAAATGGTAACGTTACTCAACTTACTGACTCAACGTTTGAAAACAACGTAACACTAGTCAGTCTAGGCCTAACGTATCCTAATGCTTTCCAACAACGCTGTAAGTCGTACGTTAAAAGTCGAACGTCACCAAGTTAGGGTGTTCTCTAGGCTACTATACATATAATATCAGTAGAACTGTTAACGTCTATACTTCTAATCCGTCAAAGTAAATTGAACAGAAAACCACATTTCAAATATGAGTTCCCTCGAGATAATTAAAAAAAAACTGCTCATTGAAAAAGGAAAAATAAATTTTCTTGAATGAATATGACAGCCTCAGTGTTTTAAACTTAATAAAGCTATAGTTAATATGCAAATATGATATACGTACGTGCCGCACGTACATCATAGTCTTACACTGCACTTAACTCATACTCAGTGTCATACTTAATTTCGTGTAGTCGCTTGACACCTGCGAAACTTTAGGCAGCTTGGGAGAATAATTCATGATCATCGATAAATTGCTAAAAAAGAAGCTTTTTCGCTTCTTAGCTTCTCCAAAAGTAAAGTAGTTATGAATCATGGAATAAAGTCATGGTGCCCTTTTCTCTATGTCAGATTCGAACAGGCTATGACGTCACACATAAAGGCAGAGACCCTCGGCTGAGCCTCGGGTCCCTCAGCCCATATGCGTGACGTCATAGCCTGTTCGAATCTGATATAGAGACATGGGCACCATTGACTTTCTTCCCTTAGTGATAATATCTCGGTACCATATACTTTCATTCACATTTAAATACTTCATGCAAGGAAGAACACCGGGACCAATTGTCTGAAGGAGGATATAAGGGCATCTGATTTGTTCAGAAGCATTGCCGATACAAAGAATTGACGACTTCAACCGCTAATAATGATGTGGAAATATGGTTATTCGTCATATGCCAGAAAAAGATATGATTGATTTGAAATTTCTAAACTGAAACATTTCAAAATCCAAAAATCAGTTTAAACCAATTATTTATTTTAAGTAACACGTGTGAATAAGCAGATGTGGAGTTCCATACACAGATGTAAAACTAACGAGTGCCTGACTTTAGGTGATTGCCCTTTTTAATAATCAATTAAATTTCCCCCAAACCCAGGTCCAACCAACCCCCAGTAACCAACGTTAAACCCAGGGTAATAATTGTGAAGTTCAGCACATATTACATCCGTGATCAAGTCTATAAGCCCGGGTACAACTAAAAGGTACTGGGATATACATCAATGAAGATCTTACTGCTAAAAGGCAAGAAATTTTCACAAGCGCCCGAAGACATCCCAATGTGAAACGCTCATGGACATCAGATGGAGCATTATCTGTTGCAATGGAGAACGGTCTGAAGAAAAAAATCTCTAGTAAATAGCGACTTGGAGAAGCTCTAAGCGCTTGCATTTCTATTATTGTCATTCACTCTGAAGCATGATGGAAACCATACTTCTGTTTGTTCTCTCTTCAGTTCTTTCTTGGATCAGTTGCATTGAGTGCTTCGCTTTCTCCCTTTAATTCTTATGTAACATACCAGATAAGCTCAGCCATACATTTTCGTTCACACAAAGTTTCTACTTCGCTGGCATTTAGAAGTCCTGAAGAAGCTGGTTTATTCTTATTCAATGGGATCTTTCAAGCATATCTTGGTACCAACGCACTTTTCTGTTGTCCATTGCCTTCCTTTCATCTGTCTTTTGTTCCTTTTGTTGTCGTTTTTGCGTGGAGACATCTGTGGTCGATTGTTGTCTTAATCATCTTTCTTGTTTATGTTTGAAATCCTTACAAAAGCAGCCTGTACTCTCTGGAAAATGTCTTAGTTGTTCTGCTCAAATTAAGTGCCATACCGATTGCCATAATCATTCTACAAATTATTCAATTGATAACATTTTATGCAAAATTTGCCAAAATCTTTCAAATTTTGATAATGATGCTGATCCTTTTGCGTCTGAGGAGTCTACTTTGGGTAAAATCAGTAATATTTGGGCCTGTAATTATTATGATTACCAAACTTTGAATGAAATGTTAGTGTCCTAGCAATGATTGTATATTATTTTACCATGCCAATGCTAGATAGCAGAATAGAAATTTTGACAAATTACAATTTTCTCTTAATTCAATTAAAAGTAAGTTTTCAATAATTGGAGTGACTGGAACCTGGTTTGATGATGTAAATACCCTGTATTCTCTTTACGACTTACATGGCTACAACCTGGAACACTCTTCTAGGGCGGGTAGAGGCTGGGGATTTCTCTTTATATTGATGCAAATCAGACTTATGTAAGTAGACCAGATTTGAGGGACTCATCGAATCCCTCTTCGTCGAGTTAGTAACAACCTGTAATACTTCTCTTCTGATTGGGGTTGTTTACTGTCCTAAAGGTGTTTACATTAATGTTATTGATATGTTGATCCAAGTTTGAATCCATCGAATCCTCCCGTAAGGGTTATGTTATTATGGGCGATTTTAATTGCAATTTAATGAGATTAAACTACGGCGACTCTAATTCATATATTAATATGATCCATTTCTATGCATTTGAACCTATTCATACTCTCCCTACAAGAGTTACTGATATTTCTGCTACCCTTCTTGATAATGTGTTAATCAGTATCAGTCAGCCGTGTACCCTTTGGACTCTGATAGATGATATTTCTAATCCCTTCCCTATATTTTCCTCCAATGATATCTCATGCCATCGTAACTTACCTAGAAATGCTATTACACGCTGCAGGAAGTTTACTCGTTCAAATTTATCCTTATTTGAATCCAGGGTTTCAAATGAGATGTGGCTGGATGTTTACAATGCAAATGATGTTAATGATGCTTTCAATAAGTTCTCTGATATTTTCCGTTGCCACTTTGAGAGCTTTTTTCCTAAAACTGTCTTTCGTAAAAGCAAATCAACAATATCAATCATATGTGGATTACAACTGCCATTGCAAATTCTTGCAAAACTAAATGCAAATTGTATAAAAGGTACGTTCGTAATAGAACCAATGAGAACTTTGAAGCGTACAAGTTCTTCCGAAATCGTATGACATGTTACAAGACTTGCCAAGAAATTATATTATTGTGAATTGTTTGATAACTGTGAGAATGATGTTAAAAAACGTGGCGCTCTATAAATTGTATTATTCACAGTAAAAGCACTGAAAAAGAAATGTTTTCAATGATGTTTTTACTTCCGTGGGCTCAAAAACTCAAAACAGTATTCCCCAGGTCTCTACTACTTCCCCTAGTCATTACCTAAGTTCCCCCAACACCAATTCTATGTACCTTGAATCCACAAACCACGATGAGGTACTCTGTACTATCCTCAATCTTAAAAACTCTTCCCCAGCTGCCCAGATCCTGATGAAATTCCACCCAAAGTTGTGAAAGCTGTTGGTCATCTCATTTGCGATCCCTTAGTTGATGTTTTTAACATATCTTTCGAGCAAGGTGTCGTTTCCGTCTCTCTTAAAATAGCTCGTGTTGTTCCAATATTTAAGAGGGGTAATTTAACTTCCGTCAGTAACTATAAACCTATTTCTGTATTGCCCTGTTTTTCGAAAATTCTCAAGAAGTTAATGTTTGTTCGTTTATATAGCTTTCTAGTTAAGTATAATATTTTATTTGATTTTCAATTTGGCTTTTTGCAGGGGCGCTCGACAGTTCATGCACTTTTGCACTTCACCAAATTATTGACAGATGCATTTGAAAAGAAACGTTACGTCTCGGGAACTTTACTAGACCTCCCCCAAGGCATTTAACTGCCTACATCATAAAATTCTCTAAACTTGAGCACTACGGTGGACGGGGGGGGGGGAGGGTCGGATTACTAAACTGGTTTAAGAGTTATTTAAATGAGAGAAAGCAGTATGTTGTAATTCGCAATGTAAATTCAGATTACTTTCCTATTGATTGTGGCGTCCCACAGGGCTCCATTCTCGGACCACTACTTTTTATCATATATATATATATATACATATATATATATATATATAAATGATCTTCCTAAGGCTAGTGACAAGCTTCACTTCAGTTTATATGCCGATGATACTAATATTTTCTGCTTTCATGAAGATCCCACGACCTTAATGGAGATTGTACATAATGAACTACACAAGGTTCGTGAATGGTTTTGAGTCATTAAGTTATTACTCATTTTAAGCAAAACGGCGTCTTCTCTCTTCTGTACTCCTAATAGACTTCCCGACCCTTCTATTCGTAGTATTGATTTTTGCAGAACTGATATTCCATTATTCTAATTTGGTATTTTCATGTACTCATGGATACGGAATCCCCTTCCCAATATATTTCGATCTACTTTTCATTTCCATCATGAAACTCATACACACCTCACACGCGCTTCGAACTCCCTCTCTACTCTCGCTTTTAGGCTCACGTCTTCCCAACATACAATTCGCTTCACTGGTCCTTCCCTATGGA
>WURT03038615.1:0-14885 GCA_009936505.3 Holothuria glaberrima
AAATGTCAAAAATTTGTAGTAATTTACCTTAAAACTTGTCCAAAATGATGCACCAAATTGCATCTAAGACCCTCAAAAATCGAAAAAATTTCCAAAGGGCTAAGAAATGTCAAAAATTTGAAGTAATTTACCTTAAAACTTGTCCAAAGTGATGCAACAAATTGCATCTTAGGAACCTCAAATATCAAAAAATTTTCCAAAGGGCTATGAAATGTCAAACAATTGCAGTAATTTACCCTAAAATTCGTCCAAAATGATGCACCAAATGGCATCTAAGGACCCTCAAGTATCAAAAAATTTCCCAAAGGGGACACCCCTCCCTTAGACCCCTCCCCCAGGACGGTGATCCTAAACAAGGATCTCTTGAACAGCTTCCTACGCCTATGCATGGAACCCCCTCCTTTCGGACCCCTCCCCCGATCAGTCTTTTATAGAAGTCACTATGACACCTGCCCCCCTTCTGCCAAATTCTGGATCCGCCACTGGCTTCAGCAGTGTTACGCTATTCTTGTTCAATGTATAGACTCATGGGACGGCATTCATACACTCCCTCCATTTGTATATTTACAATGGCCAACTCCCTAGACGTAGCTGGTATCTCAAACATGGGTCTCCATGAGTTGTCAGTGACCGTAGTTGTTGGTGATAAAGATACATTCTTAGCAATTCTTAGGATATATCATTACACCATTTTGGGAAAAAAACGAGATTTGCCTTTAGAGCATTTTTCCATGGAGCTATTACGGATGAAGTACAAGCACCTCTCTCCCCTTTGACACCTTGTGGTTTGCCGACAATAATCTCCCGTTTGTCTCGCTCAACCAAATTCTTTACCATTTGAAAGGGATTGCAGGATGCGAGGACAATGGTTGTTGTCGTCTGCTACTCCTTAAATAGTTTTGGGATGGTTGTACCCATTACCATGATATTGCCAGTCGTCAAGGAAACATACTATTTCTTTTTTTTAAGCCAGTTTACACTTTTCAAAAGGGCTAAGTAAAAGTTCAAATAATTTGCTGAACATGGATCTATGGTTCTTAATTTTAGGAACAATGCGGAACCCTTTAACTTTTGAAGTCAAAATGTAGACTTGCAGGCTTCTCCGGAAAGGGAAGCTACTTTACATGTGTAAAACGCTGAATAATAAAGGAATTAGACCTCTTTAAAGTGCAGTTGCAGTCGTTTATATTAAAACATTGACAAAGGTTTTACATCTGTCGGCGGAGCAGATAACTTCAAAGCGTTGTGTTCATATATTCTTTGTTTGAGAATTACCCTAGTATCAAAGGATCGACTTGCTCAATAAGGAAGTTCAGGCCCAAACAAATTTAAAAGAGGAACTGAATGACCTGTTAATGAAAATCTCTCCTGACAAAAAAGATTCAATTATTCTCAAGTGCGTATTGTCTGATAGGTTAGGTGCTTGATCTACATCCGTAATAGCTCCATGTTTATTCTAACGTCTGTCTTCTAAATTTACAATTTGTAAAGTGATTTGATAGTATTTTAAGCCTATTTTTATGCAACTGGATTACCCTCTGATCAGTCATTTCTGCAGTAAGTCTTTTTAGATTCCTCCTTTTCTTGTTTTTTGTACAATCACCGTCTTTTATCTGTGACAACAGGTATCTAGAAGATTCTTGAGGACTGCATAAATCTTTATGTTATTATTCTTATATTTTTAAAGTTAAAGTAAACAACAAAATGTCCTTGGGATTTATACCAAGTCTTCACAGCCCGACAAAAGACTGGGAGTGCTGATTCTCTCAGAAGTATAGGCGGTCACTGGACCATGCACTTTGCAAGAACGTGACTTTATTGTCAGTTGTTTAACAACGAAGGACTTCAAGGACAGAATAAGTTTGTCCAACCTTCAAGGGAGCGAATTCTCTCATGGGAATTTCTTATAACCGTCCCTATCAGAGTGTGTTACTAAAAGGGAAATGAAGTCCCCCAATTTGAAATGGTGTACCTAATTCGGTTATCCTAATTCAGCAATGACTCCTGTCATTCATGTGGCAATTTATTTGTTACTTGTTTGGTTAATTCAGAATTAATCCTTGGTTTACTCTCAATTTTTAATGGTTTTATACAGAAACATAATGAAAGATACTTGTGAGCGAAATCAAAGCTGATCTGTCAGATTTTCCACTTTTCAGTAAGAACGGGATCCGCTCCTGACAGATTACATAATTGCCGAAATTTTAATCTTCGCTGTATTTACAATACCTTGTGAATATAGTTTTCACTCGTGTTTGGGAATTTTTGATGAAAGGATGGGAAGTTCTGGCTTAGATGGCGTCAAGTCGCCTGCTATATAGTGTCCTCAATACTTTTCTTACCTCCTCAGACAAAACCCTCGTAGTCTGCAAAGGTACACAAATTTTTGGGAGCTTGAAGATGGATCACCATCTATGCCTACTCTGACTTGGAACTAATACATTTTATAGTTTCATTTTAAAGGTAGAGTTACGGATAGCAATATGTTGAAAATCTAAAAACCTACTTGGCAGTGCGGTGATATTTCCGTGAATTCAACGAGCTGATCCTTGATGGAATTCTAGAAGAGCAAATGTGGTCTTACCGTTGCGGTCCTCAATACTTGAGTGAAAAAATGTTTAGGATTTGGTTAGGAAAGTCCATCCGCGAGTGACAATCCTGTACTACATGTAAAAAGAAAGATACCATTTGCTTTTCTCACAGTGGGTACGGACACTCTCATGTGTTGAACACACCTTTCGCATCGTTGATCTGTTAGAATTATTTTTATTCTTTGCTGGAAGGGCTAGTAAATCTTTTCAAATTTCTTTTCTTACTAACAGAATCAATTTTGAAAAGTGGTACGCAAGTACTTACTGTTCAGTTTTCTGCTAGGATTGGCATATGAGCCCAATTTTCAAAGCGTCATAAGCTATAAGTCGTGTTCATTCCACTTGAAGCTATATTTTTTGCACTTGATGGATTGAGCTGCATACTTTTTATGGTAATAGGTTGTCCACTGCCAACTTGTGGGCCCTAACCGCGAGATTCTCTATAATATGCTTATAAAATATATGATAGTATATATTTGCTCTATCTTCATTAGAAGTTTAAAGGAAGGTCATGTTACCTTTACCGATCTAAAAAAGCCATCCAAGCTTTGGAAACAATGGATGGTACGAGAGCCTTACCCTCTTTGTGACCTTATAATGTTAGAAATATGCCTTTTTCATCAGGGTTGGAGAACACCCGAACAATGTTGAATGGATGAATGTAAACAAAATTTACAAAGTGCTACCAAAATTGGCCTTAACTGTTTAGTTAGACACTTAAGGCACCCAACAGTATTACGCCTACGGCTGACGCCAACCAGGCTGCGTTCAATGGAAGGGGTGAACACTCTGATATTCAAGCAGTGGTTTCAAACCATGCTTCTGCTAGACTATTGGCCAAACGATAGTGTTCGGAACATCAGGGACCGCGGAGACGGGAGCTACAGGGGCTATAGCCTCTGCAATCTTTCTGTCTTGGGCATTTTGGGGCGCCTTAAAAGGCTTTTATTTTAGTTAACCCATTGGAACGCTTCGATGATTAGCCCCCACTCCAAAACTGGCTCCGAGGCCCCTGAACATGCCATTTCTTTTCCTTCCGGCGTCGGTTTTTGGTTGGCATAAATGGGCATACTCTGACAATCAAGGTGAGTTTGGAAGTGGGAAACAAACGTTTTGATAGCATTAAGTAAATGGGCATTTAAGACTTGAAAATCTCCTCACACAGAAGTAAATCTGACACGATGACAATAACTTTAAATTTTTGACTAATGTTTTTCTAAATTGTAGCTACTTGACACATTGAAATGTTTTGAGATTTCTGTCAATGTGTAATACAGAATACCACTAACACAAAGTATAAAGGAGTTCTAAGAAAGCTTTGAGCATACAAAGGAACTTGTGACAACGTCCTGTTGAAACTGATAAGGAATATACTCTTAGCTTACGATTGAGTTAAATGTAATCAATAGGCTTCATATTGAATATCGTGTTAACATCTTCATACACAATGTAAAGCGCAGTGACGTTGTATAGACCATTTTCCAAATAGCAATTGCAAAGTATTGTGGGAGAGAGGTCTGGTGTGCGCCGTCTTTATTAATGGTATATTACTGTGGCCAAAAACGACGCGCACCAAAATTCTGTCCCACAATCTTTTGTAATTACTATTTGGAAAAGGGTCTATGAAAAGTTAGTGTTTTCAAGAAACAAAAGGTATAATGTCGCCTGTCATTGTATCATTCAAGTGCCATTTGTCAGAGTCGGATTTAAATCAACGTACATTTGAAAGTATAGTAGATATGAACAACTTATTTTCTTGTAAGCTAGACGAATATTGTAAGACAAGTTACGAAGCTCACCAGAACAGCTACACAATATAACTATTTACTCAGTTTGCTCTAAGTAGTGAACGCTGTAAAGTTAGATCACTTAAATCTAGTAATAGTATCATACATATTCCGTTAAGTATGTTTACCAGACTTCTCACACGTAATATTTTACCAAGTATTCTTTAATTTCGTTGGTCAAGGTTTTTTTCAAATGTCTGTTATCGAGAGGGACGAAAGGGGAGGGGGATTAGTGATTGAAACACACACTGTTCACGGGACTGAACCCTTGACTTACCTCTTATACTTGTTAGAGCTGATTGGGGCAATCGTGGTCAGTTAGTCCTAAAGTGGTCGAGTCGCACTGTTGGGTCATAGTCGGATCTTTGGTATACTGCACACTCGGCAGACCCACCCTCAACCAGATCCATTCACTGTGGTTACTGGGTCCTCCAAAGTACACTGTCAATTTAAGGTCCTTTTTATTTGTGTTTAACAGTCGTGCGGGAAAAAAACTTGACACCCAATGCATCGACCCGACTGAGAATCGACTTGCTTTCAGTTGCGTCACAGGCTAACAGGCGGGTGACAGTCGGGTAAGTGCAATGTGCACTGTCCTTTACAAGAAAGAAAAACAACAAAGAAATAACTGAAAAGATGAATTTAATTAGAGGCAGACAAGTTTAACGTAAGTTTTTTCATTGACTTGACGGTATCAGTATCATGATAAATTGAATTTTCCGATGTTCAATAAATACAAAGAGCTCACTTGACAGTACTCTTCAACTAACGAGATGAAGAGTAATCATGATCGATAGATGGATCCCTGGAAGCTGTTCTCGTGCTCTGGTACTTGGAACTCTGGTCCACATGAGCTATATTGCTGTATTAGAAGCCTGTTACGTGATGTTTGGTACCGTTAATGGATAAAAGTACCTGAGTACAATATTCGTTTTAGGCAGGGATAATTTTTTTATGTCGGGCCTTATGGATTGCTTTAAATGCTCACCTAAAACATAATTATTCTGTACAAGATTTTCGGTTCCGGTTCAAGCACATCCGCGTAGTTTGCTGCATAGAAGTTTATGAAGTTGACGTATAAAATAACAATGCAGTTACGTTGCCTGCAAAGTGACAGGTGTAAGGGGCGGTCACTACAAAACACGTGCTGAACTGCCTCTGCATTAAATTTGTAGTAGAAGGCCCTAAAGAACGATGGCCGGGTAGTTATCACTATCAAGTTAACAAGCCTAACTTCAGATACAGCGGATCCGGGAGCAGAGGGACATGACCGCCATTTTGTGAAAGTTCCCCTTCTTTGGGGTATTCATTTTTCGGGGAGCTGTAGTGGGTGCGTTTATGTATGTGATCCCCGACGACAATATCACCCCAGCAATATACACTTGCTTACTCTCAAGGAGGACACATTCTATAAAAAGAAACCATATTTTCAATTATGAAAAAAAATCTTATTCTTCTTTTAAAACCCGACATTTTTCTCTGAACAACGCTTACCAAATTCTTTCTCTTGGTGTCGTACTGCCGAGAATCGTAAGCTGGTTTCTCCCTCCCGTAGGTTAAGTCCTGACGCCACAATTGCGTGAACGACCTAAATATTTGACTTTTAAACGTAAAAGACTTACTAGTTTTGTAATTTCTACATATACTTCTACAAGTAGTGACACCAATCGTCGGTACCGGGTACATCCTTTAGAAAGCTCCGGTCCCGAAAGCAGTTAGTAAATTTCGCTGATTGGTGCTTGAATTAAATCTAGATGGGTTTTGAAGAGAGCCCAGTGCCCACCATTGTTGTTTTGGTGGACCTACACAACGCGTTTGAGAAGTTATGTTAGTAATGGCGAACGACTGGCAATTTATTTCAACCACATCACGAAGTTATGTAGTTTTCTCCAACAAATATTTAGGATACATTTGAGGCCAGACTTACTGATAGGCTATTTATACAATATCCTTTTTTCATACTTAATGCGCAATTGGTGGCCATGGAGTCAGGGAAGACTTTTGCTATTAATTACAGCGTAAAATTAGAATCAGAGTTAAGACATTGCAGTGCACCTCAAGGTTTCCACAGGGGTTTCTCATTTCCGAAGTTTCCCCATATGTTAAGAAAAAAAAAACAATACAAGGGAGCAATTCACGAAATTTCATATCTCATCGCTAGCGTGCACACATTCCATGCAACCTGGCAACAGTGACACATATCGTCTCACAATCGAATTTAGCAGGGTAAAATGTCTGGTGCAGTACTCCATGTCTTGGTCATTTTCATTGATAAGTTGTCAGTACTGGCTCTCAACATTGCGGAATGATAAGCACGATTCCATTAAGAAAGGAAAATATTCTACGTATTCTTACGCCTAAATACATATGATGTTGAAATTCTATAAAAAATCACGTAGCTTTTTAAGAAATTTTATTGGCATTCGCTTCCATATATTCGGTACATTCTTCCATTAAGTGTATAGATAGTTTGCAACTTTGCCATTACAATCTGTTCCATCTTATATTTTTCATCTGGAGTAGTAAACACTTTGCATGATAATACCGTTCCCCTTGTTTGCACTTTGCCTTTCAATCTTACTCAATAAAGTGTGTTCTGGTGAATCCTGATTTAATCATAAAATCTGTTCTACACAACAGAGGCTCAACTTCTTTCCAAAATCTATTCAGCAGGAAACCATCCTGTGCATAAAATGGCACATAACCAAATTTACAATTGTATCAAGCATGTCTTTGTTTGCATATTTACACAAATGATTTGTTGTTATTTATTGTAAAAACTACTTTCCTTATCATGTTTGAGCTACATAAGGTTCCATTTCGTTGCATATTTATCCATCACTCAGCCAAAGTAAAAAGGAAACTATTGCGTTTAAAATTCATCAATATAGCATACAAAGAAATGGGTATAATCATTACTAAACCATTCACCTCACTCTCACTAATATACTCCAGCAATAACGTTATCTTCTCAGAAATTATGCCTTACAAAAAGTAACGAAAGTTCCATTTGTTAATGTTTGAAAGTTTGGGCCAACAAATTATTCTAAAGCATCAAATAAGTGAATGTCTTTTTGAGCTCACACTAATTATATCTATTTAAGAAAGCAACCATGCTGCCTTGTTTTGAGTTATCAATCATTCTGTGTCTATAAACATTGGGTTTGAAAACTATGAATATTTCTCTGCAAATCAAACGCAATATTTCCCTTTACATACATGTGCATTACAAATAATCAACGTACAAAAAGCGACTATATACAAATGAGTCAATGAGTTATAAAAAGTGCAGTGTCAAGTCCCATATCAAAGTGAACAACATAACAGTCACTTCCACGCTTCAGAGCATTTTTTTTTTCAAGTGTGTACCAATAGTTATGGTCAACGCTCATGGCAGGAAATGAAAAATTTAACGGTGAAATGATATAACACTGAAATGTTCCAAACGAACAGAGAGAGTTACAGGTAAGTTAAATATATGTCTTAGCATTTATTTGAGAAACAACGAAACATTATCGATGTATGGGATTGAAGAAAAATAATCGAATCCCCGGAAGAAACTTTTCGAGGTTGTCAGTACGCAAGATAAAAAGGGTAAAAGATCAAAAGTGTAGTATTAGGCCTATTGGCTATGTATTGATCTATTTCGACATTTTGTGTAAATGCTACGAATATGTACAGAGCATAGAGTTTAACCTAGACCTCGCCACATTACAGAGATCTGCCCTAGTATGGAATGTAATCATTGGAACAGATTTTGAAATTAGCCTATATCATTGAAAGTTTATCGTTGCAGAAGGCCGTGCTAACTCTTTTATACATGAATAATGAGGCAGTCATAAGGTCAAACAAATAAATGCATAATTATTTAAGTAATCCAAAACAAGATAAACTATATGAATAATTGAAATGGTGAGTATCTAGAGTAAACAGGCTCAGCAGTATAAAATCTCCAGAGGCCTACTTATTGTGGGTCTAACAGAGGGTTCGGGTTGATGATGTGGTTATAAGAAGGCGCTGTTTAAGGGATGTACGGGAAGAATGTCAACGCAAAATTTGCTTATATGACATGAGGAGAAAGTGTATTGAAGGGAGTTATTGACAACTGAAGAGAAAATTTCGGGAGAAAAATATTTGGAACATTACAAAAGTTAATCTCGTATCGAAAATGATCGATTAACCTATTGATAGATTGATTGAAGAGATAATTTTAACCCTTGTTTGCGAATCCCCTGCAAACACTTGGAAAAATAATGTAATTTACGAAAATTATTAAACCAATGAAAACTATTATTGAAATAGTTGGTGCCAAGAATCGAAGTTATAGAGTAAGCCACACTAATCTGCCGAACGTACTTTTACAACAACCTTTGTTGGAAAAGACAGAACACAAAAGTCACAAATAATCCATAACAGTAAAGATCTGTGACCACTCAAACGTCAAAATATCCTGTACAATTTGTAATTTAGACATCTTTTGCTAGTCAAAGCCATGGCAACATAAGAGTCTTTAAATAGTAGAAGTTATGATAAGGTTAAACGATTCTGCCTTTGTGTTGCTCATCTGCCTATACTCAATGAAAAGTTTGTCATGAAAGTATTTGCTTTTCCAGTGAACAGAGGAAATTTATATAGCCCATATAGAAATAGACGATCGTTGTGATACAGATTTTCTTATTCATCACCGGGTGCAAAAAAACATGCCTGTGATGTCCCAGGAAAGGTGCAATTTCTTTATCAGCTGTCAAACACTACTGAGGAAGCTATGGTACAGTGTGATATGGTTTTGTCCAATAAACACCTCTAAAACAAGCAAAATGTAACTTAATTACATGTCTTTCAACATAACTATACATGATCTGCCCAAAATCCTTTTGTTGACCACCGAAATTTTAAAGTTTAGTATGCGTTAATTCAGTCACTTATTCTCAATACATCTGAAATTCATAAACTATGTTGGTATCCGTGGCCTTCTTATTAAGGCCTTTCGGAGACACAGTAGCTATCAAAATCAACAGGAACAGCATTACATCTCTCACATCTACATTCAACCTTTTATATGGTAGAGTCCACAATCCTTTTTGTCGACTTTTTACCACTATCCCGTACACTGGTTATTTTCTGTGAACGGAGGAGCTTAAAATATTTCACACTGACTACAAACAAAGCTAAACCGGTCACTAGAAACAATACAGACGCAACACATAAGAATATGAACAGCACTCTATCGAAACATACTGCAACGGTTGCAGATTCCTTTGAATTGATTTCGGAAAACGTTGGTGCTAATGTCACTTGGGTCTGAGGTGTTCTAATATCACCTCCCTGCACGTTTTTAGATTCCTTTGAAATGTCTTCGGAAAACGTTGGTGCTAATGTCTCTTGGGTTTGAGGGTAGAAAACACTTATATTAACAGATAATGTTCCAACTGGACTAACTGCGCGACATTCAAAAACTCCTACATGTGCATTCTTAATAGCGATACGGTTCACCGTTGTTTGTCGAGAAAATCTAACGTCCCAACTATCTGCTCCAATGAGTTCTCGTTGGGTAGCTGACAATGTTGGTGAAAAAGTCCAGATATAATGAGTTACTGGAGGTTCAGCAAAGGTCACAGGGCAGATCAATATTACGGTTTCTTCTAGACTAGTTTTTATTTCTACCTCACTTACGTTTGAATGTAGTCGAGGGGGGCAGACAAAGTCATCTTGAGACAACGTCAAAACTGGCACACGTCGCAAAACATCGGGTGTACCACAAGAAGGTTGTTGAGACGCCCTGCTAAACATTTTTCTCAGGGTAGAGTTATCGTAAGCAATACGTTTATGGTAACAGTCGCAATTCCAAGGATTGTTTGCTATATTTACAGCTATGCGCCAATAAATATTAGCATATTCGCTACCTTCGTCTTCAAGTTGCAGTTCTGCAATAAGGTTATTGCTCAGGTCAAGGTCAAGAGAGAGAAAAGATTGAGTATGTAGGACTGATCTCCAGGCACTCAAAATAGAAAAGGAGACAAGGTTGTTGTTCTGCAGTATGAGATCAAATGTAAATATATCCAGATCAAAAGCGCCAGGGTGAATGTAAGACACCTTGTTGAAAGATAGATCCAACTCAAAAAATACGTTACTCGAATTATAAATCTTGATTGCTCCTGGCATTATGGTAGATATTGAGTTATTAGTCAGTATTATTTCCACAAAAGTTGGATCACCATATACAACAAGAAAATTAGATTGAATTGTTTTCAAACCATTAGACGACAAATTGATATCAAAGAAGGAGCATTCTTCAACTGTAATTGTACCGGTAGAGTTTGTTATCTTATTATTGTGAAAGTCAATTTCACAAAACGAACCGCCCAGTGGTGGAATGTTTTGAAAGTGGATAACTGCGATTTCATTATTAGAAAAATTAACTTCTTCAATGGTTTCATTCTCACAAAGTCCCGGAACAACAGAGATAAGACTAAGACCACTACAATCAATTCCACCCCAGAACTGGTTACAGGTACATCTTTCTGGACAAGGATTACATTCCTGACCCTCGACAGTTACAGAAATCAATAGTATCATCCAAACAGACAACATTGTCATTATAAAGAATAAAAACTTTTTGCTGGAAGCCTGATTTTGAAACAAGGGTATAAACTTAGAAAACGCTGTTCAATAACTCTCTCGGTTCCCGTCGGAAAAATTCCTACAAAGTGTGCATCACTAGTCGTTGGCATTGCCCTTGACTTGTAGTATTGGCAAAGCGACTACTTTGTACGTCAGTTTCCGAGCAAGTGATTTATTTCTTGATCTATGCAACAATTCCAACCCATCAAACCACTTGCTATGGAAGTAATGTTTATGAAGATATGCACTAATGACCACGACAAGGTTGTAACAGTCAGGATCGCCTGACTCTTATCATTGTTTGTGCTTGGATCCATGCCAGATTTTATTCCACAAATAATCGCCCTTTTTTAAAAAGGAATGATAAACAGCTGTTAAAAACATTATGCGCTCTAGCAACTTTTCACAAAGTATAAAATCTAGGTTTTTACTCGTCTAAAGATTTGCATTACCGCCAACACCATTGCAGTCAATTCTTAGGGACAGCCTCCAGGAACTGTCTTCTGGACACTATTAATATTCCTTACACGGTAACAGAATGACAAAAAAGTACAAAAAGAGAAGACATCCTTGAAGTTGAAGGTATTAGGAAACGTTCATAATAGTTCATATTAAAACTTGAGCATGATTAGTAAGAAAAGGCTTTTATAACACAGGTAGACCATCAAGATAAGAAAATATTTGGTGACGCATTGTGAGACGTATTTTTATTTAGTCATTCCTAATTATTTCAGACTTCAATACTTTTATCCTCTATGATCTATTCACACTTACAAGTTATATTGTATTGTTTGTTATTTTCACTCCGAGTGAAGGTCATAGTCAAGGTCAGGATCGCCTGACTCTTATCACAGTTTGTGCTGGCTCCATGCCAGCTTTAGACTGACATCATAGTAGATTTGTTATTGTCATTGAGATAGAACGCACTGGCACAGAAATACACACATGCCAGGCTCAATACTGCGTGAACTCGTGTCTGGTCTAGCCATTCCCAAAGTGTTATTATATTTTATGCATGTGACGTTAACATTTAGACCAATCAGATTGTGCGCACTCTCTGCGCGGGCTCTCGTGTTTTTTGTTCTTCAGAGCTCATGGTATAATTTGTAATCAGTTTGATTTTAGACATTAGTTCATCCAGTCTTGTATTTAGGACTATCCCGTATAATTCATTCCCGACTTCTTAATTCTTCTGTATTTTGCTCGAGTTTGTAAACCAACAGGGCCAATCAATCAAGGAACGTCTCCCCCCCCCCCTCCTTTTTTTTGCCAGATTTTTCTGTTGACGTTTTGAGGCCAGGGCAACGCTACCCACTGCCTGAAAATCGGCCTTACATTATTCTGAAGTAAAAGTTGGGATGCAGATATGACCGTTCTCATATGATAATTTCGTACCTTGGATTGAATCGTATGAGGTATATTGATGGGTTTGTATCACGAATACAACAGTATTATTATAATGCTGAATTCCACCGAGATTGCCGAAGAGTACATCTTCAAGCGAATAGCTTCTCTTGAGGAAACTGAGCAAGAAACACAAAACTGAGGATCGCCTAGAATTCGAAGTGTACCATTCCCACATCAAAGATTGAGGAAGAAATAACATGTTAGAGGGAGGGGAAAGGGGGCCAACTCTCTACGGACTCAGTCACATATTAGCAGACAATATATGCTCGAAATAATTTAACCGTGGTGAAAAAATTTTAGTCTGCCGAATTCTCTTAAATATTCTTGGGCGATGTGAGAGGATGTTACCTAGCAAGAATAGTTTAGCACCGTTTTAAGTGCGATTTTTAATTTGGTACTCAAAGGTTGAATGCTATTTCCACCGACAGTATTCCGTGACAGGATCAGCATTAAACTACCTTTCTTTTTACAACATGAAGTCACAGGGCACTGACCGCTTTCGCAGGGCAAAAATATCTCGACCACCCCCCCCCCTCCATAAATCCTACTGAGTTACGCCCCTGAGGTCACACAGTTAAATAGATAAAACTCGTCAAGAGCAGTATAACACTCGAAAAAATACGTGTTGCATCTGGAGCAGTCACCAGATGAGTGGTGCAGTCTAGTTCAAAGGAGCCCTTTTTGAAATGACAATTTCTTTACTAAGTCTTTAGGAAGGGTGGAGGAAAACCAGCCAAGAACACAGGAACTCTCTCCTACAACAAACCCACTGTCAGTGTCAAGACTGTTGATAGTTTCTATGTCAAGCTACTTCCCACCCTATAAACAAGAACTTACGTAACCCCTAGATGCCAGCTAGTCTCTACAAGGAACTCTTCGGAAGAGCTCTACAACCACAATATTACTTTGGTTAATCGACTATTTCAACGGGAAAGTTAAGAAAATCTCTGAACCTACAGTTCGGTTCTACATACCTCTGCTGGCCCTTCTGAAGAAGTAAACCCACCTGCTAATTAGGTAAAACATAGAAACCTAACAGAGATCGGTTAAATTAGATGAACAAACCTATCAGTTATGTTCCTATTTAAAGAAAATATATAGATAAGGGTGCAGATGCACAGGAAAAAGAAGGTACACGTGTACCTCCGTACAGTTCCTTATGATACCAGAGACAGTGAGACCAGGGTGTGACCAAATTCGTCGCCTGCTACACATTTTGCTATTTTATATGTAAATGGAGTGAGATAAACGGAACAGATTTTTTGTTCTGTAGACCCTAGACACCAGGCTCGTGACTCCTTCAAAGTAAAACGTCTTGGAAAATATTCGAGCAAAATTTATACGCCACAATCCTCTTCACAAGCAACAATTTCATTGTTGACCACAGAACAATAATATAAAATTAAATTTTTTAAGTGATGTATATTTTGAGTTAATAAAGCACATAAAATGATAATTGCAGCATTTCTCTCCTTAGTTTTACGAATAGTATTTTACAGTAGCTGTAAAATTGTTACATCTTAGTTTTGTACATGTTTTAATTTGTGTTGTTTTATTAATTTATATTTTCTGTTTTTCATGTCGATGTTTTTGAACCGGAGCTGATTTTTTTTATTGTTTTTACTGTACATTGACTGATTAAAATTGAAGTTAATGGTACTTCTAGTAAGTCTGCAGGTTCAAATTAGCACACAAATGAGATACAGAGCTTAAAAAACATGTCGGAGAGTGACTTATGTCCATCTTGTTCAATACTATATACGCACCTCAAGTCTTTTAAGGTGGCGCTATTTGCGCAAAATGTGTCACTTGTAATTCAAACATGGGGCACATGAAAAAGAAAAAAAAACACCTTTATTCATTTCTTTTTCCTTGATATAGGCTTATAGTCACTGGTGGCGCTATTTGGGAGGCATTCCCCTCAATCTTCTTCTTTCCCTCACTGTTACCCCAATAAATTTGGTACCTATCAAAATATGCAGCACTGGGTTAATCGTTTGTACTATTTAATACCGCTAATGCAATGTTTTATACTCTGGGTTACTGCAGTGTCTTAATACTTGCATTATTTCGTCGCGCTTCGTGCGTACCCGTTACTGTAAAGTTAATCACTTTTTATTCACGGACCAGACGTACCCCCCCCCCGGCCCTTTCGAATACGGATCGCCGCCCATGATAACGATTTTAAGGGCTATCTTCAAATCCACTTAACTGTGTAATCAACCTCTCTTAAACCCAATAATCAACAATTGTTAGGCAAACTTTACTCAATTCACTACTTTCTATTTTTCACATACTTACCCGATCTTTGTAAATTTTTACCCAACTTTTTTAGAGTGCAAACGTATTTACCGAGCATATCCTGTGTGGTGTAGGCCCAATCCTTATTCGATTCCTGAAGACATCAAAATAACTGCTCTTTTATCATTTTATCGTTGCTTTACTATTTCTTAAATTTATGTTCATCTTCACTCAAAGA